>CABFOV010000836.1:25892-47396 GCA_902141375.1 Timema poppense | reverse complement strand
CCCCCCCCCCCCATTATTAATTTCAACACACACATTGAAGAATCATCATAGACTTTACCATAAAATGTGAGTGACTATGGACATTTTTATGAGGAATAAATTAAATTTTCAAAAATAAAATATAGCCTATGTTACTCGCTGACAATGTAGCTTTATATTGGTGAAAGAATTTTTAAAATAGGTCCAGTATTTTTTGAGTTTATCCATTACAAACAAACAATCAAATCTTTCCTCTTTATAATAATAATATATAGTATAGATTTAGGTTGATACCAAACCAACAGTCAGAGGGCATTGTCAGGGAAATCTATGTATGTATTTAATTAACGTTATTTAATATGCGATTTCTAAACAAGATATGTGCATCATCTTACACGCGTGATCATATAGGAATTAATTTAAATTAGTTGAAAAATGACACCTGGACACGGGAATCGAACCCGTAAGCCATTGCTATACCAATGCTATCCAGGACTTTTTCCCGTCTTCAGGGTCATGGTCATTTAAGCATGAGTCTGTAGCTGATGCTGTCCACACGACCATCCCAGACTCAGCCTTAAGCTATGAGTGAAGAATCATCCTGAGAACTAGATGAAACCTGGATAGCTGAGGGGTGGATGTAGAGATGCGCTATTTCAAAGGTTCGATTCCCGCGATCCAGATTTCATTTTCCAACTAATTTAATGTGGTCTCTTTCGAAGGACATTCCCGTTGCGATTGCAATAATTAATAACCTCATGTTGATTTTCATTCATAGAGGAAGCTTCTATTCATGCGTCAAACTGGAAAATAAAAGGATTGCATACACAAATATTAAAAGACTTTATATACTTTTACAGACAAATTAAAGCTTATTGACATCTACAGCTGTAAACGAGAATCCACATAACATCTCGAATCTTGTCCATGATCTTCACACTCCGATATATAGAGATTTTTTTTTACAATTCACTTTTAGGTGTATAGCCCGAACGGGTAGTAAGACGTTATGCTAAAAAAAACTTTGCTTTTAAACACATGAATAAATTAATATTCTACTTTAAGCTATCGTAATTTTTTTTTCTCTCTTCAAATCATAAAACACCGATTATTAAATTTAAACTCTATGTTACAAACTAGATAATAATAAAAATTTATTAATAAATGTGTATCCATTGGATGAAGGAAGTGTTCTGTTATACTACTTCTTGATGTCAGAATAAAATATCTGCAATAATAATAATAATAATTTAATAAAAAGGAACCTATCGATCTTTCATCTCTCGGAAAAATGAATACTTGATAAACAAAAGGAAACACTTGCTAACAATAGTTGTTATTAACTTAGCTATAGTTCGATTTTGGTAGGAAGAACACTAGTAGTTACGTGCTTAAACCATTTTAATATGTGCATACATCAAGTCATGTGATTTGCAGCTGTCACTTTTGATAGGCATTGCCAATACCTATAAAACAACACAAATAATTTTGTAAAATGTAATCAATGTTGGCCGCAAAAAAAAATAATTATATTTTCCCTACCGTTTTTCTAACCAAAATCAGTGAATATTCCAATTATATAAACACGTCCAGTCCCCTGATACTACTTAACTAAAACATACTCAAAATCTTATAGTATTCCAATAACACCACTACCACTACTAAAATTCAAAATTAGTTCAATTCAGTAGTCCTGCACTTCAATCCCCTCAGTACAAAGGCAAGAACTATTTATTTGTTAAAAATACTGTAATTAGTTCAATTTAGATAGGATGTAACTTTTGACACAGTCACAAAAGTTCAATTTTATTATTAATATTACTTAGCACCCCGTATTACTACCCTTCGTGTTATATGTCCTACATTATTATTATTATTATTATTTAGCACCGCGTCTTACTACCCGCTCGGGTTATACGCTTTAAGTACTAATTACGCTAATGGATTAGGAACTGGGAAGGTTGAATTAGAGGAAGTGAACCCACATTTGTGTGGAGGTAGAGTGGAAAACCATTTAGGAAAAGCCAGCCCCAGTTCACCCGACCGAGATTCGAACCTCGAGCAGTCGAGCTCAACATGACTAGCGCGTTAGCCAACTACGCCTCTGAGGCGGGTATATATGTCCTACAAAATATACTAAAGCAATTTTCATATATTTTTACGTAAAGTCATGTCATTTTTCATAGATAATGTCAATACTTGTTAAATAATATTTTTTATTTAGTACCGCGTTTTAATGCCCATTCGGGTTATTCGCTTATTTACTAATTACGCCAGTAAACTAGGGATGAGTAATCTTGAATTTAGAATACGTATACCCGCATTTCAGTGAAGAGAAAAGGGGAAAGCGTTTAGGAAAAACTGCCCTCAGTACATCCGATCGAGATCGAACCACGATCTCCCCGTTATCGGTTTGGATTATTGATGACTACAAAAAAAATTCGGGTATGGCGGTGTCGGTGCACGGCCGGAGGGGTTTTACGTGAATACGCTGCGCCGCTTCCAATTTCTTTCGTTGCCGATTCTTCGTTATTCGTTCCGACCCAGACATTGACGTATTATTGGCTAGCTGATGAGTTGCTCTTTCACGTTGTATACGTTCAGCATATTTCTGGCTGGCTTTCCGGTGATTCATGGCATGCGAAGCTTCGAAAAGTTGAGTTCGAAGGTCAAATCTACTTCGGCTTTGACTTTAACATCTACAATAAACTACAATACCCCGCCTCCCCCCGCCCCCGCCCCCGTATACGGCCTTGAGAATTATATCATTTTGGTTTGACTACCTTTAATACTTTATCAACTAATAAGTCAAACCTTATCGAATTATTTAATTCACTCATCTTTTCACCCCCCTAGTACTTTTCTGAATTTAAAGACGTATTCACGTCAAAAGATAGTTTTTCTAAATGTTTCTTATTACTACAGACAAGGTGACCTGATGGTCAATGGGTAAGGTGACAGACTTCTGAGCTGAGTGTCCGAGGTTCAATCCTCGGTCCCGGCAAAGATTTATCAGATTGCCAAACCTTTCCTTCACCTATGACAAGACGTGTAATAATCACAACTTGTTAATGTGGGGAATGCCTAGGCCTCCACCGTGGTTCGGATTCCACGTTAAACTGTAGATCCTCAATTTCATCTCACAATCACCCTACCATTACACATTAGGCTAAGTGCGTATAGCCCGAACGGGTAGTAAGACGCGGTGTTAGTAATAATAATAATATAGGCAAAGTTCTTATAGTAGTTAGTAGGACTTTGTCGAGAGGAAATGTTGCTTATCGAACGTGTTGCCAAACCTTCATATATTTGCAATGCCCCTGCTTATTACTTGGCTGGTAGAACAATGAGTACAACAGTCGTGCCAATTTAACCCCATGATCTCAAATCGGTCGTGAGCGCTAGAGTTTGGGTGCTGTTTTCTATCCCTAGCAGACTAGCCTGGTACTATATAAATACACAGGAACAACCAAAAACTATATAAACAGTCCAATGATAATATAAAGTATCTATCCGACAGCTAGAAAAGTTACTGAATCAAATTTCACGTGCTCATACGTCAAGTTATGTGATCTGCAGCTGTCAATTTTAATTTAAAAAATTGTCAAACTTAATTAAAGAGCACTAATAATATAGTGAAATGTTATTATTATTGTTATTACTGAGCACAAAAAGTTTTTATTTTCTTAAAGGCTCTTATTAGGGAAATCTTACCACACCACACCTACACGTAGATGGGAGTAAAACATTGGAATGGACCTGAAAGAGATAGGGTGTAATTAGGCATATTTGTACTTGATAGAACTATCTCTAAATAGGATTAGGGTGTAAGGATGTGGATTGGATAGAACCAGCTCTAATCTAACACTTTAGCTCAGTTGGTAGCGTGTCTGCCTAGTGAGTTAAGAGTCCCGGGTTCAATTCCCACTATGACCGAAAAATGTACCATTGATGAAATATGGGTTTACTCTTTCTTGATAAATTAACAGCCGGGGACTGGATGATGTGCCCATCCTAGTCTTAAGTTAGATTTTAAAGCATATGAAACTATGGCAGGCCCAACATTATTATTATTATTATTATTAACACCACGTCTTACTACCCGTTCGGTTTATACGCACTTACGCTAATGTGTAATGGTAGGGTGATTGTGAGATGAAATGGAGGACCTACAGTTTAACGTGGAATCCGAACCACGGTGGAGGCCTGGCATTCCTCACATTCACAAGATGTATTGTCAGAGGTGAAGGAAGGGTTTGGTAATCAGATAAATCTGTGCCAGGACCGAGGATTGAACCCCGGCCGCCAGCATAGAAGTCTGACACCTTACCCCTAGACCGCCAGGTCACCCCCAACATTCTGATAGTAGAAAATATATGTCTTAAATTTTAAAAAAACTGACCCAGGCCACAGGCTGGATATAGTATCAGAACTAACTCTAGATGGGTACAGGGTGTAGTGAGGTGGACTGGATAGAACTAGCTCATCGTAGGTATATGGGCGGCAATAAACTTTTGAGATCTAAGTGATGTCACCCTCGGTGGTTTTGGACTAAAATGCTCACCTCAGGACCCAATATTTGTGGGTTCAAACTCAGCCTGGGTCGATGGGTTTTTCTTGAGTGATGAAGCATAGCGTCCTTCGGGGGGAAGCCAAGACGTCGCTCCCATGTCGATTGATGCATGTAGAAGAATCCTGGAAGGTATTTAAAAATGTTTTTCCTGACAAAATTGGTTGGTCCCTTTCTCGTTCACTCATATACAACGTGTGCTACTATAATCAGTCGGTTCAGAAATTGCACGTTAAATACCTCAAATAAATTTAAAAAAAAGATAAATGAATGAAATCACAGTTCCATACATAAAGTGAATGAGTAAGTAAAGTAATGACACTTTTTACACATCATTAGTAAAGAGTATTGCGTATTGGCCTCTGCGCATGACAGTGAATCTTTGTTTTACCTCTCGATATAAACAGAAAGTTTACTCCAGAGCTGCAAATGCTCCGTAGAATTTTGACCGTATCTTTGAAGCAGTTCAAAATCAGTTAAAAGGGTATTTATATTCTAATATACCCAACGAATATTTCCTATATGTTTAGTAGAAATCTATAGACACTTCCGGTGTTATTATTATTTCACTATTTTTTTTAGGGAGGATTGAACGGAACCTGGGCAAAGATTTTGCAGTTTTTCGTGCGATTTTTTTTCCCATAATAAATAAAATATAGCTTCATCAATTACAGATAGTTTTTTTTTCTGACTACCAACAAAGCGCAATTTAACCAGAACTATATCTCTTCATTTGAAAACTTTCTGTTCAAATGTCACGATGTTCATGACAAATATTTAAGAACTCATTGAGATTACTATGTGTTGAAAGCTAAACTAAGTGTAGCCCATCAACCGAGGAAATATTTTACTCATTTTGGCCAAAAGGTTTCTTGACATAAAAATTGAAAACTCGCGTCCCATTTCATTACATCTTAACTGTTAATATTGATTGTATAAATATGTATAAACCTAGAGAACATCTTACTTTAATATTTATACAAGGTTATTATAAATTAAATAGGGGGTTTCAATATTTTATAAAATCAAAACCATCTATATAAAGTATTGACACTCATGATGTACAGTTATGTAAGTAATCTCTGGAAGTTTGTTATTGTGGCTTACAGTTGTTAGATGTGTTTGCTCTTAATCACATGTATACATCAGCCATATCATTTGTATATTGAAATGAGAACTTTCCATTACAGTGTTTTCTTGGAAAAAGAAGGGACCGTACCTTTTTATTTACGGCCGAGCACATTAATTAACCTTTGGAGAGTCCTTCATATACTTCACTGTTGCTCTAGAATTTTCAGTCGCCAGTATACGACGGTTATGTTTTTTTCTCCCCTTTCCCACTGATGTCGAATCACTGAAAATTAGAAGCTAACGAAGACAACGACAACTTTATTTTACAACAGGATGGAGCACTGTCACACAGAGAAGATGGAAATTATCTCGATGAAAACCATCCAAAGCGTTGGATTGATCACGCAACAGGCGACAGCATGTCATTCATATGTTGGCCACCATGAAGTCCCGATATTACACCCTGTGATTTTCTTTTACGAGGATATGTCAAATACAAGGTCTTCGTCCTCCCCTCTTCCTCTTAATTTAGTTTATCTGAAACAACGTATCATTTATATAGTTGATGAAGATATTTTAACTCGTGTTTATCAAAAAATTAGAATATCTGAAAGCTGCTGTAGTAATCTTACAGAGTTTCCCTACAAAACGGTGCATCCTCAATGCCACTATCTTAAATAGTTTTGGTTTTATATGGGAAAAAAAAAGTTGAAACAGTCTATTTCATTTGTAACAACAATGCACATTCTATCCATTACTAATCATAATTCTCAAAATCCCATCCTTTATTCTGAATGCGACTTGTCCTATTGTTCCACTGTGATTATTTACCATACGTAACAAGTGCAGTAATCACAATTATCTAATTACACCATTGTTTGGAAGGTGATCGTGATTTTATAGTGAACGTCTTAAGAGTGAAGTGATATCAAGCGCTAAGATCAGATGCTTGATACAGGGTGGTTACCAAACTGTTACACAGCTTTTTCTTTTACTTGACACCTTGTGTATTACCATTTTCATGACTCTTTTTCATTGTGTTTTATGCACAATGCAGAGTTGCTTGCGAGTCACACCGAATGTTAGATTAAAATTAAATTAAGTAGCTTTTTACTAATGTTAAAGAAGATTATTTAAGTACAAAGCGCTTTGCTTGTAAAACCAAATTATACTCAAAATGTATGTATTAAAAATAATGATTTAAACTAATATGTTCAAAAAATCTTTGACATAATACTTAGTTTTAGTTATTAATTTTAATGATGCATCGTTTTAAAATATCATTATTACTTACTACCAAAATCATGGATATATTTAAAGTAAAATTTTAACATATTGCAAAATTAAATATATGAAATGGAAATAGCCATAAGCGTTGCTAGTTCTTAAATAATGGGGGAAAGGAGGTCGTNACTTTTTGGAATAACTCCTATAACAATCATAGCTTGCATAAAACGTTCCAAGGGAATGTTTTTCACTGTAAATGGGTGGGGGGGGGGGGGGGGGGGTGTACAGAATAAAAATTATTTCCTACCAAATTAATAAAAATAATAATATAATAATGAAATTGATTCTAAAAATCATGTAAACTAGTAGTATTTGTAATTTATTCATTTTTACAAATGTGTGTTTTTATTTTTCTGAATAAAACACAGATTATTGTGGGTGGTACGTAACCCCCCTTCTGTGCTCATCTCTAACAAAGTCCATGGAAATAGCCAACTACATTGAATACTTGATATTTAAAGTTGTAATTTTCATCTCAAGTAAAACTATCACTTTATGTGTGGACACAAAGCCTAGTCATATATGACACGGTCATGTAATCTATGTCTTCTGGACCATCTCCACAACAAACACGATCGCAAGCTTTGTAGTCCCAATTATCTGGTGGGTGTGTACTCAATCTCGTGTCGACAAACACGAAACACGGTAAGTGTTGCCAAAACCACAGCGTCAAGTTTACCTTCACTTATTACTTTCAGATGCGCCATCACCTCCTTATATCCCTGGTATAATGCCGCGGATAAAATATGTCACCACCGGAGAAGACGTTTGATTAGAGTCAGCAAAACGGATGATTTATCTATCTATAAAGTAGATTTATGCTGATCTTGATAGTCTTGGGGTAAAGCGCTCATCTCAGAGCCCCGTGGGTTCAAACCCAGCCAAGGTCAATGAGTTTTTCTTGATCGATACAAATTATTGGCTCATCATTCTTCGGAGGGGAAGTAAAGCCGTCAGTCCCACGTCGATTGTGTCATGTGAAATAACCCTGGAAATACCTTTTTCGGGCAAATAAGTATGCCCTTTAGTGCTCGCTCATAGAAATTCAGTGTGAAAGGCAGCCATCACACTTTATTACCTCCCCTAATACATGGGATTTCTATCAGATAGTGCAGGCAACACTAACCAGCTGAAGGTTTGGCCCGCACCGGATGGATAGAGATCATATCAGACCAACGGTTTGTTTACTTAAAAAACATAACAAAGTAGAAGTACTCTTAATCTTTTGAATGATTTGTTGATTTTTATTTAATACCATAATATCTTTAAAAAAACACAGCACGTCTTAATGTCCGTCCAGGCTATCCTTATATTTACACTGATGGGGTAGTGTTGAAGAAGGAAAAATATATAGAAAAAGTACACGCACATTATTGGAAACAGAATGGGAAACTAATTGGAAAATATATATATATTATATATATATATCCGCCGAGATTCGAAACTTGACATCCTCTTCACTGACAAAAGAGATCAATGCAGAGTCCATTAGCCCGTTTCGCCACTGAAAGGGGTTGAAATATTTTTAGAAGTTTTTATAATGGATATTATTTTTATCCGGAGAGCAGATAGGTTTTTCAACTCATACCATTTTTCTAAAGGCCTGTTTATACTTAAGGGTATCGGGCTACCCTTATTAATAATTAGACTATGATACTATTTTATAAGCGATGCCAATGTTGAATCAAGTGAGATGAGACTGCTATCTATAAGAGAAAAATGTGTGTCAAAATATGTCTTAAAAACTGTGCACATTCATTAGCAATCAACCATAATAACTGAGTCTAATGGTCCCAAGTTCGATTCCAGACATGGTCGAAAGATTACCCATTGGTGGAAATGTGGGTTTCCCCTTTCACAATGATGAATTAACGGCTGGAGGGTGGAGAGCTGTTCGTGTTCTAGATTCAAGTTAATTTATGAGTCGTGAGCTGAAATAATAAGCCTTTTCGGAAAATGCACGTTAAATACCTCAAATAAATGGGAAAAATCAACATTATCATTACCATTCCCAATGTGGTCATCATAATCATCATCATCATCATCATCATCATCATAATACTTATCGTTAACATCCATCAATAATTTAATGGTCTGTTTCAGCCTCCTGAAGAAAATTGTCTAAGAGTCGGTTTAGCCATCTGTTGAATCTTCTTTTTCCTCCGTGCAAATATTTTAGAACTTTGGTTGTGGGATAACGTTGGTAATTCAACCTTGAGACGTGTAGTAGCAATTGTTTTTTGTAATTTTGTACTTTTTCTAAAGATGTTGTAGCCCAAGGATATTGTATTATTACGTTATTCTTTTTATGATCCATTAATGTGAATCCCATTGATTTATTAAAATATAACTCACTACCTGTTGCCCGCGACATCGTCCGCGTTTTCACTCTTTTTTTTTTTAATGACTCGCTTGCCACCTATTGTAAAATCCGTAAATTGAGGGTAAAATTATTTAGGTTGTTATTCACAGGGGGTTATGACTATTTATTCATCAAGGGAACCTCTGTACAAAATTTCAGCTTTCTAGGGCCAATGGTTTGGGCTGGGCGTTGATGAGTCAGTCAGTGAGCCAGGACTTTTCTTTTTATACTCGTATATATAGATTTCTGATGTAGTTAACTTCGTTACCTCTTGTTTTCTATATTTTGATGGCAAAATATAGTACTTAATTTGCCAAAGTAATTGCACGGTCTCGGTTTGACTGCTATGTGTACTTAATTTTGTTTCAGAAAATTATTTAATAGCAATTAACTAGAATATTCAAAGTATAGCCATTATTTAATGACTCTAAATCGGTGGTTACCAACAACCTGGAGACGCACCCCTTGGGATGAGGGGGGCGTAAATAACTTTCAAGGGGAAGGGCGTGAAACAATTAGTAAATAACACAAAATCCATCTAAGAACTAAAAACATTATTTATTTCAATTCCTTTTATAAAGTAAGATCATATTTTCTTGTGGTGTTGAGAACATTGCCAGCCAGTTGTAATAATTCATTTATTAAGTGATTAGATAAATGTAAGACGTTCGTACGCATGCACATGATTATTTTCAAACTCATAAGACTCAGATTCACCCCCACCCATCCAATTTTCCTCGCTTGCTACCCTCCCCCTAAGATACCATTGCAGCCACGTGCAACACAACCAAATCTTTAACCTTAGGCCCTTCGTCCACGGAGAAGACCAAAACGAAGTGATTCTCACGATCAAGCAACCAATCACCTAAGCAACTTTTGCATCTAGACAATGCTTCACTTGTCCAGCGAGGAGATCAAGACTTTAGCGCTGGGCGATACATCGTAAAGAGCCCTAACATGTTGGTCGCCCGGTTATAAGTTGCCTGCTAGTCGGACACCTGTGGAGCTGTGGTCAGTGTTTTATTCCCATATGTGCAAGATTGAGTTTCTAGCTTATTGCGTTTTAACTGCAAGTTTTCACTTCTGGGTGACAAAATGTCACGGACAATGTCAACAAAAAAACAAACGGCTAATGTAAGCATTGTTCTTGAGGTATAAAATCACCCCAATTTTGAACCACCTTTTTTTTTCCAAAATCCGGACGATCCCAAAATTGTCTCCTTACCCTTTTTACGAGCTTTTAAGTACATGTAGCCAACAACTAGATCCTTATCAGACGATGACATTCTCGCAACTGATAGAAAATAGGTTTCCTGTGTGGACGAGAAACCGGTCAATTTACAGTAAGTGACCAGTTGCCCGCGATATATCGCGTCGCGTTAATTTTCTCGGTGGACGAAGGGATTTTTCATGAAAACTAAAAAGCGTTGTCAACTTGAAGTGGAAAGCGATTTGCGATGTGCTCTTTCAAACATCGAACCCAATATTCGAGAACAGAATAAAACTAAACAGTAATTTTTGTATAAAATTAAGAAGTGAAAATAAAACAATACATTAAGAGGGTGTTTATAACTATTATATTATAGGTTAACTAAAGCTTTATTGACTATAAAATGTATTCTAAAAAGTTATCAAATTTTCCAATAAACCTCCTTTATGGATTGCTGTTTAATTTATTTTTATATTATCATTTAAACGGGCTAAGTAAGTAAATAAAGCCCTATATTTTTTCCCGCCATTGTCGCAAAATACGTTTCGAGTTTACAAATAACTGAATTTATTTGAAAATCATGTTGTAACATATGTATTGACATCTTTTTATTAAAATCTCAATAAATCTCAATAGATTCTTTACATTTTTTTAAAAGTAAAGAAACTCTTAAGAAGAGTCCCTAATAATCTTTTTTTTAAAGTGTATTACCCAAGAAAGTAAACATGATTTTTCAACAATAACAAAAATCAATATTTAAAAACCTTTCAATACTGGCTTGAACACCATTAAGGGGGCCGCCTCGTTTAGTGAGAAATTACTGCGCAGACGTTTAGCTCTAATGCAATATTTAATTTTACGATACGTTATATCACAATATGGTTCACGCCAAAGTAAGTCTAAAGATTCCAACAAGGCTATTTTTCCTTAACAACCCTAAAGTATGAGTTTTTATTAATATAAATAAATAAATGTGTGAAAAATGTAACAATTTTGTAAACATATTTACGGAGTTATGAAACTAGGCTCTAGATTTAGTCTTTCTCTGACAAATACAGTAATTTTTTTGACAGAACCACAACAAAAAATTTTAAGGCACTAGATACCCTAGCAACGAGCTTTCCGCTTTACCTTTGAAAAGAAGTTTCGTGGTTTTATTTCCCTTCTTTCTTAGTGACATGATAAAAGTGGTTGTAGGATAGGGGCGAAAGATAGCATTAGATATGACATAAAATAAAAATTGTATAAAATATTTTTGAAAAATACCATTGTATTTTAAGTCGTGTGGTCTGACAGAGATTGATACTTTCTCGCTGACCGAGGCGACCGCCTTAATTTAGAGCATAAGAAAAGTTTAGTTGGTGAAGTGTACAACCTCACGTCCTTTTAGAGCAGACACACACACGTCACACCTTGAGACGAGTAACGCTCAAACAACGCCCTCCCCTCCCACCTTCCAACACGTGCTACGACTTGCCTCGTGTTTCGAGTAACGAGCTGTGTGTGTGTAAGGGTTGTAGAGAGACTAGGTTATATTCTCAGGTCTACGCCACCCCGATAACCTCGGGGTTTAATATTAATAACAACCCTCTCAGCATTGTACAAACAAACATCTTGGAGAGATCGGCTGGGACACCTAAGTGAAAGCCTCCAGGGACAACCCCCGTAATATAATACATCGTCCGAAGAATCGTAACGATGCTCATTTGTTAAGGTGGGGATGTAGAGAACGCTAGAAGGGGCCAGTGATTATGCAGTTCTTATAGCAAAACATTTTCTTGGTAAAAATGAATAAGATATGGTTCCAGTAGAAACATAGTTTTTCTTCATATGTTGATATCAACAGTTGTTTAATATCTGTCATGAGTCATGACTATAGCAGCATTAGAAGAGAGACTTTTTTAAATGAAGAGAAAAAGCTGTAATTAAATTCCAGGACACCCTTGTCAGATATTCAACAACTGTTGTGGAGAAAATTAAAGTCTATGTTTTTACCGAAGCAATAGTTGATTTATTTTGACCTAAATAAGGTGACCTGGGGGTCTAGGGGTAAGGTGTTTGACTTCTGTGCTGGGGGTCCGGGGTTTAATCCTCCCAGCAAAGATTTATCTGATTACCCTTCCTTATCTGAAAACCCTTCTTTCACCTCTGACAAGACATCTTGTGAATGTGGGGAATGCCAGGCCTCCACCGTGGTTCAGATCCCACGTTAAACTGTAGATCCTCCATTTCATCTCACAATCACCTATTAGCGTAAGTATAACCCGAACGGGTAGTAAGACGCGGTGCTGATAATAATAATAATTTTTGCTTTAAGAACTACACAAACACTTGCCTTTTCTTGCGTCCCCTACATCCCTATCTTAACCTCACTTGGGATAGGCCTACACCTAAACCTAGATTATAGCTGTTATAATAATATATAATTTCCTAATTTGTGTCTTTACACACCCTACAGAAGCCCCTATTTGACTTAAAAAGATTAAACTTTGCACATTTGTCGTATAGACCACGGGGCAGTACTTAACGGAGCCGAATTTTCAATTTTATATTATTATTTTTCCATTTAATAAAATTTACTTGGTAAAAATATAATTAATTTAGTCCACTCTTTTGTAATATTTGAGAGAAAGATATATTTTTTTTTAATATCATCCTTCCATGCGCTTATCAATTGACGGTTGTGATAACCTAACCAATCGCGGGCAGGCTTTAAACATAAAGAACTCTATAAATCTACAGCAAAATACAAGTATCTGTGTTACCAAAGTTACTAAAACTACTTTAATATATGCATACGCCTAGTCATATGATATTAATCTGGCCCTTTTCAATACCTATAGAATAACACTAATTATATAGACTAGTAAAAGATTATCAGTGGTGAGCGCAAAAAATAGATGGCTGGTTTTCTTAAAGGTTCCTCCTACCAGAATCACACTAAACGTTTAATTTACAGTAAATAAATAAACATGCGTTTATAATATAGTTTTATTTAGGGTCATATTTTACTAAGCACCTATTTTTTAATCTACATAAGTTCTGATAGTGGTCTAGATTTTATGTAGTAGATTTATTTAGATTTTATTCATAATCTTAGCATAAAATTAAAATAAACGTAAATCACCTGAAAGAAAAATATAAAGTCACTGATTTTTAAAAAAAATCAACATATTTGGTCGGGATTATATGGTCTGAATATTTAAAGTCGATCAGATTATTCGTGCAGACAACTTCTCTGGGTAGAGATGGCAATGACACAGTTTAGAGAAATGTACCCCCATTTCTGTGGGGGAGAGTGGGGAAATGATTAAGTAAAATCTACCTTCAGCATACCAGGCTGAGATTCAAACCCCAACCTCCCCATCACCGTCAAACCAGGCTTGTCAAGCCTGACGTTTGACCCACATAAATATTGATGCGTGTAAAATGAAATAAATTATATTTAAAATGTCCACCACTGGATATTTATATTTTGAAAATATATGCCATTGATGTTAGATTTATAAAATATATAAAAGGTATATGTTTTCTAGAATTGATATCGTTTTATTGTTAATTCGATAAATCCGGTTAATATAAATAATCATCGGATGCTATGTATAATAACAACAGTTCTGGTGAATGTGATAAATTTTTCGTGTTGTCAAAGTATTCATATTATTATGTTATTATGAATAATAACCAGCACCCTTTGGTTAAAGTGATAAATCTCATCATCTTTCATTGAGTGCGGACGTGTGGTATTATCTGGTATGGGTAGTAAGACGTGGTGCTAGTAATAATAATTATCTGGTATGGAATCTGTCTAACCTAACCTGACCAATAGATTTTCAGAATATTATAATTTTTCACTTAAGCCAAACAGGTTTTGTTGTTATGTAAAATAACCGGTTAAAATAATAAATTGCATGCATTTAATTGCATTAACCACTAATATCGGTTACTTTGTAAAATAACCGGTCATTATGCATAGTAATTAATTTATTACTTTAACAGTAACAAATTCACCAAAGTTGGGTTATACGCTAATTATTTTAGGGATGGTGAAGGTTATATTTATAGGAAATGTATCTACATTTACGTGGAGGGAGAGTGGAGAACTATTTTATAAAAACCACCCTCACTACACCTGATCAAGATTCTAACCTCGATCTCCCTGTCATCGTAAGTCTAGTCTAATGCAAGAGTAGTACGTTAGACCATGTGGGCACAGAAGCGGGTGTCACCGAAGTTAGCAGAGGAAAAAAAAAGAAGATAAGGTCGATATATAGGAAAAGAACTACTTTATTCTTATCACCACTTGTCTATGGCACAAAGGTTTATAATGCCTTTAAAACCCGTCGCCAGCTTCAACACTCCCTAGAGCCATACTCTATAAAGACACACACACACACACACACACACACAAGAGCACTTGGCATGACTCACACACAGTCCATCTGTTCCGGATTGATAACAATTTGAAAAATGGATAGCTACTTCCCAGAAAACATCATTCCATACGTTGCATGGGGTTGTAAAAGGATGAATAAGGGATAGAAATTATCTTTTGGAAATATTCGTCGACCCTCTCTTCAAACATTTTAAAGAAGAAAATAAAGAAGAAGATATAAATATTTCTCTAAAGTAGGAATTATTCGAAGCTATAAAAATTGTTTTCAGATGAGGATGAAGATCACAATGAATCCTCGCTTTGGTGGAGAGTAGGGAGGTTTAAGGAGCTTCGAAAATAAATCTGTATTAAAACCAGCACTTCCAACATAATTTAAGGGTGTTCAACCGAATTTTGAACTATTTGAAACTTTTTATTTTATTTTTATGTCCTTTTTTGTTAGGAAAATATGTTTGTAAGGTTTATTTATTTTGTTAAACATATATATAAAAACATGAATAAAACATGAGAAACATATAGTAACAAACAGTTGACACCAGCCCTGAGGGGCTAGGAAAATATTTAGATTCTCTTGATTGAATTTCATACTAAAAAAAATTAAAGCATTATTTCGTGGTTACTATTGGGAATATTTTACTGTGTTATATTGTAGGCATTGACAATACTTTAAAAAATGTCAGCTTCAGATCACATGACTTGACGTCTGAATGAATGGGAAAAAAATAGTGAATTTTGTATCTGTGAAAATAGTTTTTTCCTGGCTAAATGAAACTATAGGGCTGCATATTTGAGTTGTAAATGCAGTTTGTTAATTATTTACTAAGGAAACCACAGCATTAACATAGATCTAATATTCTGAATACGTAATTCAAGTTTAAATTTATATTAATGAATTGAAAAGTTTACCATGCGTAAAGGGCAAAATTCTAAAATTAGTAGCCCCTGTGCATAAACATGTGCACTTTGAAGATGGAATTTTTAATTATATAATTTTCAATATATTAAAAATAGGCTAGGAAGAGATAAAATTAGATATTTTTTCTTTCCTTATGAAGCCGGGTACTTTTGCTAGTAAATAAATAGAATTGTGAAAATCTTTCCACTTCTCATAAAGTTTAACAATATAAAAAATACTCTATAAATATTATAATTTATTTATTTTTGTTACTAAACGTGCACTTTCTAAATCAACTGATTTTACCAGCACATGACTTATAATTAAAATTTAACTTAAATCTAGAACAGACACAAAATCCAGCCCCCGGTCATTATTTCATAGCTGGTTAAGGGGAAACTCACATTTCACCAATGATATAGTTTTTGGCAATTCCGGAAATGGAACCCGGTACTCTTAAATCAATAGGAAAACGCCCTACTAAAATAGCTGTCAAACCTTATAAATTAAATTACAATTTATGGTAAATCACTTTTTTTTGACTCCCCTTTCATATTAAGTTTAATTACAACTTATTTAACGATGTTCGTCAGATTTTTAACTTAATGAATTAATTAATAGTAGAAAAAACCCATAAAGAAATACAAACCTTGACCCATTACGTTAGAGCCTGACCGATGAAAAGCGTAGCTTAAAAAAAGGCGTTTTCATTCTTAAAGGTTTCCATAGGATATCTCTAGTCATGATCAAATTATTGAAGAATAAATCTGCGCGCCACATAGTGCATGTGTTTGCCTGTGCCCCCTATGCACCCCCTCTACTGCCGGAGTGTATAGGAGAGACTCATAATTCCCATTTCACAGCAAAGTAAATATGCACATGGGGGTAGCGATGCAGAGAACAGATCGCACGGTGGTTGAGGAAACTTCACCCCCATATACTTCCCTGGCGAGCGGGGTTCACATGGGACATACAGTAATGTGGTCGAGGAAATTTCATCCCCCATATACTTACCTAGCGAGCGGGGTTCACATGAGACATACAGTAATGTGGCTGAGGAAATTTCACCCCACATATACTTCCCTGGCGAGCGGGGCTCACATAGGATATACAGTAATGTGGCTGAGGAAATTTCACCCCACATATACTTCCCTGGTGAGTGGGGTTCACATAGGACATACAGTAATGTGGCTGAGGAAATTTCACCCCACATATACTTCCCTGGTGAGCGGGGCTCACATAGGATATACAGTCATGTGGTTGAGGAAACTTCACCCCCATGTACTTCCCTGGCGAGCAGGATTCACATGGGTTCACATATACTTCCCTGGTGAGCAGGATTCACATGGGACATACAGTAATGTGGCTGAGGAAATTTAACTCACATATACTTCCTTTGTGAGCAGGATTCACATGGGACATACAGTAATGTGGCTGAGGAAATTTAACTCACATATACTTCCCTTGTGAGCAGGATTCACATGGGACATACAGTAATGTGGCTGAGGAAATTTCACCCCCATATACTTCCCTGGCGAGCGGGGCTCATATGGGACATACAGTAATGTGGCTGAGGAAATTTAACTCACATATACTTCCCTGGTGAGCAGGATTCACATGGGACATACAGTAATGTGGCTGAAGAAATTTAACTCACATATACTTCCCTGGTGAGCAAGATTCACATGGGACATACAGTAATGTGGCTGAGGAAATTTCACCCCCATATACTTCCCTGGTGAGCGGGGTTCACATAAGACATACAGTAATGTAGTTGAGGAAATTTAACTCACATATACTTCCCTGGCGAGCGGGGTTCACATGGGACATACAGTAATGTGGTTGAGGATATGTTTCGCTATGTATTCTTTTGTGAGCTGTGTCCCCACGAATAGCATTAAATTATGGACAAAGTAGCTTAAATATTTAACTAATTTTTTAATCATTATATTCTTTGAACGTTGCAGAGGAACATGATGTAGGAGACAGGAAGGATCCCGCTGAAGAGAAACCACCACTTACCTAACTGGAAATATAAAAAGCGCTGAAGAGTACGAGGAGGTGTAAGGTGAAGATGAGCTCAATGCATACATTACTATAGCAGCAAAAGAAAATGGACTGCGTTGGCTCTACAGAATACTCAGGGTCATATGGAGAGAAAACAGTATACCTGACGACTGGAGCAAAGGTGTATTCGTACCATTATTCAAGAAAGTAAATAGGAAATAATGTGAAAATTATAGAGGAATCACCCTACTGTTACATGGGCTGAAGTTGATGGACAAGATAACTGAGAAAATATTAAGGGCACAGAGAAAACACAAAAGAGGAGCAACATGGATTTAGGAAGGATAGAAGTACCCATGGCCTGAGCTTTGCCACAATAATATTGCAAGAGAAGTACTGAGATAAGGACAATAATGCTACCGTTGTCTTCAAGGACATAGAAAAGGTAAAACATTTGGGAGTGTCTGAGGAGAAGAAATGTACTAAAGAGACTAATGCAAAAGATCAGGAAGCTGTACATAAAGTGCGATAGTTGTGTGCAGATTGGAATTGGAAACAGCGAGTGATTTGAAATCAGTCGGAGTGTCCAACATGGTAGTTTCCTGTCACCACTGCTGTTTATGATATTAATGTGTGAAATAAAAAAAAACATAAGTAGAAATGAAACTGATGCTTTAGTCTTCGCTGATAATGTCGTGAGAGGGGAAGAGAATATGGAAGAAGTGCAAGAGAGGCTCGATATGTGGAGTGATACATTCACAGAGTTTGGTCTAAAAATCAGCCAGGGCACAAGAGTTGTGAATAAACGAGGGACAGAAGCCAATATAACTACGAATGGTGAAACTCTAGAAAACGCAGAGGAGTTTAAGTACTTTGGCCGCATAATAACAACAATAGCTACGGCAATAATAAATTGACGAACCTAACTCAGAAAGCAGCACATTTCTATATCCAGGTGAAGAAACTGCTTTGGGATAGTAAAGTATTGCATAGGGCTAGATTGGCACTCTTCAAGACATGTTACATTTCTATCTTGATGTACGCTCTTGAAACTTGTACCATATCCAACAGAGACAACAATCGATTACAGGACTCTGAAATTAAGTTCATAAGATCAATGTAAATAAGTACTAAAAGAGACAGAATAAGGAATGTGACCAATGGGAAGGATACTAGAGCAATAGGAGGGGTTAAAAAAAAGTAGAGTTCGACATCTACAACGAATGAACAACAGAAAGAAGACGAGACAATCATCTTAAATTAAAGTAATTGGGACGAGACCAGTTGAAACTTGAAAGACCCAAGGATGCAATTTATAGCGCAAGTGAAGAAAGAGGACAAGATTGGGATAGTAGGCCTATCCATGATAGTGAACTGTACAAAGACCACGACCGGGAAACTTGAGTTGTAACATGATGGTGATAATTATGTTCTTAGTTCATTGCAACCCATCCCAGTTGTCACACAGTATATGGTGTTTGGTTTACAATAAATTGAATTGCTGGTAACGAGGAGGTTGAAGTTCAAATATCAGTCCGGTATTTGTGATTTTTTTACTAAATTTTTACCACTCTGCCTCCACGCCAATGCTAGTAAATTTTCTATCATATTTCCTACCTTATCCGTATTTTATAAATGTAAATATACGTATAACTTGTGTTAAAGGTAGTTATAAAAAACACTGTTTATTGCAGATAGAAGGAAGTTTATGTTTTTACATAGGTGTCTACTATAAAACTTTTTTTCTCTAACTAATATCAGCATTTTCTTAGTGCTAGAGCACTGATACGCGTTATAAACGTTTTATAAATCCCGCGTTATTTAAGAAGTTGTTTGATATTTTTAAATATTGTGTTCAACAAAATGTAAGCTATGGAAATAAACAGGTTTCTGACCGTTTAAAAGGTTGAAATTTTCAGTTTAAAGTTAAACGAAAATTTGAACGTCAGAGATTGAAGAAAAAGTTAGAATACCAAAGTCTGATTTTCATAGGAAGCGTATTTTTTTTTTTAAACTCGTGTTGCCACCGTGGTTACAAAATTCTTGTTCTTTTGAACTGATGATACAAATAGAAACCATAAAGTAATTCGTAAATATTATTGATAGCTTTTAGATGAATTTTATAAATTTAAAATCAAATAAGACATATTTCTATAAAAACAAATGTTAGTTACTTTCAATAAATGTTGGTGGTTGGAAGTGGTGCTTCCTATAAAAATGAAGGCATAGACCTAGCCTTCCTCTATCTAATAGAGTCATGTTTTGATAGAGTTACAAAAACAAAATTTGAGATTATATTATAGTATTTTTTGTAAGTTATCACACATTTTTTTAAACACTTTAACCTCAAACTTTTTAACTGGTCAGGACTTTCGACTACACTTTGGGAAAAACAATATTAGAAAATATCAAATCACTTCATAAATAATACGGGATTTCTAAACGTATGTAACACTTCTAAGTGATTTCTCTTGTAGCGCCCTTAAGGGCTTAAAAATAGATTCTGGCTATATTAATTTGCTCAAGATTTAAAAATTACTGTGGATACATAAAGAAGAGAAGCTCTTTACATTTGGGTTGATTTATATTTTAACTTACACTAAGTCCATCCTCATATATGTGTTGCTACTATGTATGAAAATGTATTACAATAGTAAATATGTTTGTTCTACCATTGCCAAGTGGACACTTTTGGTAGAAGATGGTTTCTAACAATATTTCAGATCCAGACATATATGAACATTTTCCAGTTTGTGTTTTACTTTCATTATTTTATTCTACCCTACACAAGGGGTAAAGTGCTCGCCTCAGGACTCGATGTTCATGGGTTTAAACCCAGCCGGGGTCGGCGGATTTTTTTTTGAGAGTTAAAAAATTCATAGTACAACTTGTTTGAGAAAGCCGTTGGTCCCATGTCGATTGTGGCATGTAAAATATCCCTGAAAGGTATGGGAAAATAACTTTCTCGGTTAAATTGGTGGGCCCTTTCACTCTCGCTTATAGAAGCTACGTGTGGTAGGAAACTGGGAACCACCACACTTTCTGAATTCCCCTTTTACATGGGATTTCTACCAGATGGTGCTAGTGGCACTAACCAACTGAATGACTATGTTGATGCCCAGTGCCGTATGGATATAAATCACATCAAACCAACCTTCGGCTTGTTGACTTAAGAAGAATAAAAAAAAGTAGCTTTAGTTAAATAATTGTATTCATTCTTATTTGGCTTTGATGTTTATATTGCCATTCACTGTTCGCTCAGTCCATCCGAAGGCAACATCTATTCAAGAACATAGGATGAGAAAATGAATTATAATAATATGTATTATAACTCGTTTAGAGAGAGGCTGGGAAAACCGCAATGTAAATCAAAATATGGAAAACATCCTAAGTGCACCCGACCTGGTTTCGAACAGGGTATATGAGTGCACCAGCCAAACTCGAACGCACCAGAAGCTGCGGATGTTTGTGAACTTCGCGTCAGTCCACTTTGCCCTCTCTCTCATATTCCCGCCATTATTTTACACCATAAATTGGTGGACCACGTAGAAAGCCTTTCAACCAGTAAACTACTTTTTATCAAATATTCTCCTCCCCTCCTTCCTCACTTCAAGTCTTCTCCCTTTCTCCTCCTCTACCTCTCTCTCTTTCCTCGATTCCACTCGCGGAATTTTATTGCGTTATGTACTTAACTATTAGCCATAACTTTCCTCTCCAGGCAAGTATT
>CABFOV010000836.1:0-20297 GCA_902141375.1 Timema poppense | reverse complement strand
GAAACAATGTTTCATCATTGTAGTCTGGACGCGAAACAATGTTTCATCATTGTAGTCTGGACACAAAACAATGTTTCATCATTGTAGTCTGGACGCGAAACAATGTTTCATTGTAGTCTGGACGCGAAACAATGTTTCATCATTGTAGTCTGGACACGAAACAATGTTTCATCATTGTAGTCTGGACACGAAACAATGTTTTTTTAACTGTTTCCAAATATTCTCTTTCCCCTATTTGCACACACGGGAAAGAATTAGCATACTGTTGACAAATATGAGAAACACTTTCCGATCAAAGTTAGCAAACAATGTTTCCAAGTGCGTAGGACTAGGCTTAAGAATGCATAACATATACGATCTTATATTAATGTTGAGTTAATGATTAGTAATAATACAGTACGTATATTTTTTGTAAGAAAAAAAATCTGGAACTGTTTTATGATATCTCCCCTTAATGAGATAGGTCAAATGTATTCAGATGTTAGAATTTACTAGATAATAAAATGTTCAGATCTCACCAATGTTGAAACTTTCCGCTCTCTGAAGGACAAGATTTATTTAAAAATGCTGACCTTTACATAGCATAAATTTCCACCCATTAAAAGTCAAACTGGCCCTTGAGGACTTTGCCTCCTTTTGAAAATTTTATGTATTCTCTAAACAAGAATTCACCTTATATTTGAGGATTTTAAAAACTCTCTGCGTAGGATAATTTTCTAGTCATTTTTCAAAGCAAAACAAAAGACCTCAATTTTATTTAAAATTCACAATTAAAATATGTTCTATTTAGGCACAGACATATAAATACTTCTTAAGAAACCTCTCAATAATGAACATAGTAAATAATCAAATATAACAAAACTGGATTAAACCAACAAATTAACACCAAAGAAAATACAGATTTACCAGAAACAATACAAAAGCTAAAGTCATAATATATATTTTAAAAACGTTATATTTTAAATCGGCTGCAATTAAATCAGCTTTTCATTAAAATAAGCATAGAACATTTAGTTCAAGAGTCGACCTTCTTGGAGTAAATGGCGCATGTGTCGCCGGCTTTAAATAATATATTCTTACCTAGAATCCAGCTCACTTAGTTACGAAAGTAAACACTTGAAATATGAAGCACCACCAATCGATGACAAGTAAGATAACCTTGATGTGTTCCTTGATTATATCGAGGTTACTCTAATGACAAGAACCCAATCTATTTTGCCTTATTCATCCCATATAGGCACAAGCTATATCCGTCGAATTAAACTTCTGACAAATAATAGGGCTTAAAACAAATAAGTAATTTAAAATATACATTTTAAACCTTCGTTGTATATGAACTAAAAAATAATTTAAATTATTACTGACACATATTACATGAATTAGTAAAAATGTCCAAATATTACTATGGCCACTAGCAACGGATTCTTTAAAACGTAGAGGATTTTTTTTTTTACTTTAATAAACCATTAGTATAGTAGGTGAGCATTTTATATATAATTACAATATATTTAATACAATTATTAATATCACCCACTTAGGTGGCCGAATAGTCTAGTCTGGGCTGCCAATGACGAGAAAATCGAGGTTCGAATCCCAGTCGGGTGTCTTGAGGGTGGTTTTCCACTCTCCCTCCCCTAAGTTTAATCTTTCTCCTGCCTAATACATATACTTAACACCCGAACTGGTAGTAAGACGCGGTGCTGTATACATATTTATAAATATATATACATGGGGCAGTACGCATATGTACTAATTACGTAATGAGTAAGGTTGAATTTAGAGTACGTGTACCTGAATTTGCGTGGAGGAGGGTGAATATAATTTAAGGGGATAAAATACTTATCATGCCTGGTCGGGGGTTTGAAACCTGATCTACCCATCATCGATAGTCCAGTCTATTGCGAGAGTGACGTCTTAGACCATGTGGCCACAAAAGTGCGATAGCTTTTTATAATTATTTGTAAATGTTGAAGACATTGGCACAACCATAAATTTAATTTTTAGGTGGTGTGTAAAATTTATTAATTATCAATTTTGGAAATTCTAGGGGCATTTTTAATGCGTGTGACACGCTCTTAAAATGTGGTCAATTCTTAGGACTAACATTTAGTGCTTCGTCTTATACAGTAGCCCCATGGCTTCTTTGGTGCTGACTGACAGCTGACTTCTAACAGTTAGCATTTAGGCATATACTTAAATTTTGACCGTCAGAAGTGACAGCTGCTTAACACATGTTTTTGCAGCTCATATGGTTCGGCGTAGGGATACATAATTTGGTCTGGTAACCTTTCAAAGCTGTCAGTCAGCACCAAAGAAGACATGGGGCTACTGTAGCTGTTATTCATATGAAGGGTAGAGTTGAAAATGGGGATAGGTCCAGTTTTAGTTCAAATCGAGTTAGTCCTGCCATCTGTTAGATAATAATGGAACCTTTATAATTAACTCTAGATTATGGCTAAAAGAGGTCTCTGTTATATTCAAATCAATTTTTTTTAAGGTATTTTCTGGGGTCCTTAAGGGGTGTGATATATAAAAGTTGTTGTCCTGAAAAATGTGTGTAACAGGACTTTTTCCCCTGTACCTTTTATAAGTAGGGATTAGAAAGGAAGAATTTTAGAGGTAAGCTACCCGAATTTGCGTGGAAGGAAAGTGGGAAACCATTTAGGAAAACCACTCTTACTAGACCCTACTAGGATTTGAACCCCAATATCCCTGTCATCGACAGTCTAGCATATTGCGAGTGTGACCATGCGGCCACCAGAACAGGTGACATATGATTTTTTTAAATTATATCAAATATGCCGATTTCGTTCTTAGCACATTTCTCTTGGCTTTTGGAACCATTATGGCGCGTGATATCTTGACGTGCCTCGAAAAACAATATATATATATATATATATATATATAGAAAGAGCGAGTCAAAATGTTCCTTGTAGAAGATTTCAAAGAGGGGTGTGGAGAAGAGGAAAAAGAGGGTCAACACTTTAACATGTAAGTAGTAAAGGGAAAAAAACCAACCAAACAACACTTCGAGAGAGCAAGAGTGAGGAAACGTTTCTTTTTTAATCATTAATTTTATCTGGCAATGTGTTGAACAGGTGGAGGGGTGGGGGGAGCGAAATCGGAAGAGGGTGACGACATTGGACATGGCGAAAATTGATGGTTTCGGGGACGTCTACGTGGAATCTTGTAAGTTGGTGAGAGAATAAGGGAGGATGTAGAGAACTGGACTGAAAGGGGGGTGTAAAGGGTGTACACATTTTTTTTTAGGGTGCGCGATGGCTACGGTAACAGCTGGACATGTATCCCTCTCAAAGAGTGACGAGGGTTGAGGATTATAGTAATAAAAAAATTATACTTCTTGTGATTAGATATGTACAGTTGAAATAAACGATTAAATAATGTTTAAGTTTTTTTTAATCTCTTAAGGTTAATCCTAACTAGAAAATACAAACCTATTAGACTATTCAGTTAATTGAAAAATTATAACTAAACATAGGAATCGTACCCAGGTCCTTTGGTTTAGAGATCTGGTTCGTTTCATATTGAGGGCCATCCGTTACTAGTTTTTTTAAGCACCGCGTCTTACTATCCGTTCGGATAATGCATCTATGTACTAATTACACTAATGTTCTAAAGATTAGGAGGGTTAACTGAGAGGAAATTCACCCATATTTGCGTGAAAGGAGAATGGAAAACCATTATTTTTTCTAAACCGCCCTCTCAGTGCACCCGACCCGGATTGTACGCTGATCTCCCCGTATTAGGCAGATTAACTAGTTGTTAGTGTATTGAGTCTACATGTCTATAATACTGATAGAATATGTTTGAAAGTTGATCAAGAAGGATTACCACGTCTTCAGGGGGAAGTGTAAAGGAGGCGAGAAAATGTCAGTGTTTTTATAGCAAAACTTTAAAAAAAAAAAATCCGCAGTAGAAACAAAGGTGTGATATCAATAGTTCTTGAATATCTGTAAAGGTTATCCTGAATTTAAATACAACTTTTTATCTTCATTTAAAAGTGTCTCATCTAACGCCGCTATACTGATGTTATGTATATTAAACCATTGTCACAATGTGAAGAAATTTAAATTCCAAGTTTATACTGGAGACATTTTTATTTTTGAAGAATAGGTTTAGCTATAAAAAAACACTTTACCTTTTAGTTCGTCCCCTACACTCCCATCTTAAGCACTCTTTTTTTTCTATAAATCCCTATTTTATAATAATAAATAAAAAATAGTAAAGTTATGAGTATTAAAATAATAAGTTGAGAGAGCGCTAAAATTCTTCATTAAAGTGATGTTGATGAGTGTTTTGTCTATAATAAATATGACTAGATTTTAGACATATATGTTGCCTTTAAATTTTGACTGAAATGTTTAATACAACCGTCGTGGGGTTTTTTTCAGTCAAGGAACGGTATTATATTTTAATTGTAAAATTACATCTGGACTAGAGAATCGAACCTTTGGATTATTACTCCAATGCTCTAGTCATTGAGCTATCCAGAAATTGTCCCATGCCCAGGGTCATTCTCAGCTCATAATTTAAGAGAGAGAGTCTGTGATATTCGTGCAGAAATCGTCAGCTACAAGTGAGCAGTCAACTAAGATCACGAGCAATCAGATAAAGCAACCACGTAAGGCTTTATGCTGTCAATCGTACAAATACGCATATGATGATGATGGAGAAACTAGACAAACTATTATGGTTACAGCCGTATCTAAATATATTATTCAAATTGAAAAATTACACCTCGACAAAGGAATTTAACTCGGGACCTTCTACTAAAACTCAAATTCTTTTACCACTGATATATCTCAGTGGATAGCTTAGTGAAAAAATACATTGGCGTACTAATCTAAGGGTGCCAGGTTCGATTCCTGTGTCTAGGTGTCATTTTTTTAATTTAAAGAATGTTAAATGCAGCTATATCCATATTTAATCCATAAAAATTAGTAGTTTAAATGGCGTAATTAAATAGTATTTGTGAAATTAACCCCAAATTATTTTTTTTAGTATGTTTACTATTTTATAACAAAAGGGGGAAACGGGCGCTTTTAAAACATTAATCATGTGATAATATAAATATATTTTAAGACAGTAAAAATTCCAACTTATTAATTTTGAGCCAACAAGAGACAGAATGAATTTTTTGCGTGCTCAATTGAAAAAAAAAAAAGATAAAATAAAGGGACAAGTTTACGTATTTCTGATGAATACGAAAACTTGTCCCATTATTTTCTACGATTAATAGCGTTGGTATACATTACTGTTTTGGGTTCACTGGGTGATAAATAAAATGTAATAGACGCCGATAGATGTTCCTTGACACCATTGGCAAAAAGTTAACTTTTAGTAACTTTTTTTAAAAAAAACATTAACTTTATCTCACACAAAACAGTATTTGTCTCTGTTCTATTTAATTTACTTGAGGTATTTAACGTGCATTTTATGAACTTACTTGTTGCATCAGCATACAGTGGCGTAGCAAGGATTTTTGACACCCGGGGCAATAAGACAATCGGCCGTCCTTCTCTCCTCCCTTTAAACAATTTAGAGGAGACAAAAGAGCGACCAATAGTATAAACTTTTAAGTAAGAGCACACGCAGCTAATTTTTGTACAAGCATTTATATCAACATTAAAATGCTATTTATTATAAGCTCTACACCTCTTCTCATTTAAGGTAAAGCAACTCCAAACTCATTAATATTTTATTCACTTTCTTTCCCCTTTTGTATTAGGCGAATTAATATTACTGAGTACCGTAGTAATGCTGATATAAAAACTTCACCGCAGCACACTAAATATAAATCTTGAACGAACCCAAGATCCAGGCCTCATCCGTAAATCAAAAATAAGAAGTTCGACAATGTTGGGATTCGAATCCAGTATTTAAGCTCGGCAGAAATACGCGCTATAGATTGAGCTAATGTGTCAAACTATCTATATTAAGTTTAAATGTGTGTACAACAGAGTTTTTAATGTTGGAGAACCTGTTTATAAACAATCCTTTGTTAAAAAAAAAAGGGCTATAAGGATTTACCTTATAATTTTTATTGATATAAAACAGTTATTTGTGTGGTGACCTGGTGGTCTAGGGGTAAGGTGTCAGACTTCTATGCTGGCGGCCGGGGTTCAATCCTCGGTCCCGGCACAGATTTATCTGATTATCAAACCCTTCCTTCACCTCTGACAAGACATCTTGTGAATGTGAGGAATGCCGTGGTTCGGATTCCACGTTAAACTGTAGGTCTTCCATTTCAACTCACATCCACCCTACTATTACACATTAGCGTAAGTGTATACAACCCGAACGGGTAATAAGACGCGGTGCTAATAATAATAATTATTATTTTGAGATGTATTGATAAATCATTTTTAATTTTTTAGTAGTTGTATAGAGCCGTGAAAATATTGGAGGAGGCCACCGAACATATTTATTTTAAAATAAAAATATAAGTTTGTTAATCAAGAGAGCTCAGCTTCGTGTGGACAAATGAGGAACTAATTAAATAAAGAATTAGTGTAGAAAACTTTGATTATCGGTCGGTGGGTTCGTTGCTGACCATATTACACCCTCTATCCGGAATTGTTGGCACTATCATCGCTGATGGCGGTGGCCCGGTCAGTATGGATTGTTTTTCCTAAAACCTGGATATTAATAAGACGTAGTGCTAAAAAAAATCTCTTTCTTTTATTTTTCTAAACATATATTACCCATGGCATGTTAAATAAATATTTTTTGTCCCGCATTTTTAAAAAATATGGTTCCTAGATATATAAAACTTAATCGGTGAATAGTATGGGTACTAAAAATTTTGTCTCCAAAGTCATAAAAAAAAGTATTGAGCTCTAGATTTAAAACGTCTGAACTTATGTTGGGCTTTTTTACTTTGACAAGTAAAAAAGTCCAGCACACGAGGTAGGAATGAAAATGGTCAAATTTATGTATAAGTCTGAATCAGAATATCCGGGCTTTGAACCCTCCTCGTTATCTACCCTCTCAGGATTTTTTAAGCACATATTTCTTCTATCCGTTCAGGTTACATACATTTGTACTTATTATGCTAATGTATTTTAGATAAAGATTCAATATAGAGGAAACATATCTGCATGGATAGAGAGTGGAAAAACCATCAAAGAAAAAAAATCTACATAATATTTTACTGGTGGTTTTATAAAATCCTAATGCATGCTGACGAAAGTATAGATCTAGCCTTGACGTGACTTATTAACATTCACCGGTGGTGGGTGATGGTAATTTTATAAACTCACATATTATTTTGTCAAATGTTCGGCGGGTATGTGGAATAGTACAGAAATGTATTACATTCCTCAACTGAACCAGTAGTTTTTTTTTTAGATCCATTGCATTGTAAAAACCTACCGCATTATATTAACACACATAATGTGTTTTTTTAGCATCATGATAATTAACGGTTTTATCTAAGGTTTGGTTAAACCCTGGTCATCGGCCATACCAACTAAAATGAGAAAATCCATAGATGGCAAGAACACCAGTGTAGATGTAAAAGTATTAGAAAATACAACTTTAAATTCGACTAGGATTATTACTCTGACATAATTTGATTTAAAAAAAATAAACTACAAGAAAATTAATATCTTGTCCTTTAAGATTGAATTAACAAAATAATTTGCCATGAGTTTAAATTCAGAGTAGAACGCGCTATCACTGAGCTATTATGGTCTTATCTTTACTAATAAATCTTTAAAGTTATTAAATTGGGAGAGAGAGAAATGCGTCACACTTGCAAAAGGCTAGTCTGTCAATGGCGGCGAGATAGCGGTTTGAATACCGGTTGGGTAGTAGTACATATGCGTGTAATCAAGTGCTATTAATTAAAAGATTCCATTTCGCTAGTTAACGAATTGTAAAAATTCTACGATCTCTCGGCCGCCTGTTTGGCAGAGTAAGTAGAGTACTTGCATACGATGCCAAGGGGCTCGGGTTCGATTCCCGGCCCAGGCAGGATTTTACTATTCTCGCACAGGGGTCTTTTCCCTGTGCGAGAACGGTTGAATAATGTCTGGGGGACTGGCACATTTTGGCTCCACGCCACATAAGGGGGGGAGGTATAGATAATACAGCTGAGGCGAAAGGTATGTGTGTTTACAAGTGTAATAGTAGTAGAGGTGGTGGTCCCATTTGATCGGCTCAGACGTAATCTAACTACAAACGTATGTTGTTGGTTGGGTAAGACTATGGGCCGATGCGAGTGTTGCTTCAGTTTGGAGAAAGTTATTTCAAGAGCTGCACGCGTTGAAGTTTGTTGGGTATGTAGTAGCCATTTTGTGATGGTTGTACTTCACGAATATCAGGTTCGTAAAATAATCTTTCAAATGACGTTTTGTTTTGAGGTTATTTAATTTACAAGTATAAGTTCATTCAAATAGGTGATTGGTGTATGTTTAGTTTAGTTGCTAGTCCTTTTTTCTATATCAAATAAAACTATTTCCTTAATAAAATAGCTAGGGACCAAACTTACTGTACAATATTTATAGGATTGAACAACGGTGTCATAAGGAACCCATGGTTTATTTTGTATAGGACCTCCTATCAAAATACTTCACTTTTTTTGTTCCGTTGGTAAAAATTAGCACCACCGCGTTTGTGGGAATGAGGAAGGTTGAATTTGGATTCGAGAAGAGTAGTTTGTTTCCACCCTCTATATTAAACCTCATTCCTAACACAACCTACTAGGAAGCGATGCGAAAGCTTGTCATTACTATGTTACGAAAACCGTTCTCTTGATGTTTAGCACTATCCAGGGGTTCTTCCCACCCTTCCCCCGAGGGTACAGAATATTTTGGGAGAGGGAGATAAGGATAATATAACTGAGGCGCTATGTGTGTTTGCAGGTTGACGTCATCTACTAGCTGCTAGTAATGGTCCCATTTCATGGAACAAGTTCTTTGTGCAAGACGATTGGCCGAAGCGAGAGCTTGCTGACAGTTCAAGAGCTATACGCTTTGAGGTGTATTTCTTAGGTGAGTAAAGTACTACAATTCTTTGTAGCTTCCAAATAATATTCATTCATGAATCAGCAGTTATTTAATTTACAAAAAGTGATATTTTAAATTAGAAGTATTGATGTGTATGTATATTTGGTTGAGTCAAAAAATAAAGCTATAGGTTGGTAAGATAAACTATTTGTAGGGCTTGTTTGGTTCTGCACTAACAAAAAAAATATTTTTTTGTATTCTGCTTTGTATCTATGGCAGTCATTAATTAGATTTATTCCATAAACAGATTGTTCAAACGAACGTATGGCTAAGCATTGTCATAATACATAGTAAAAAGTGTGATGCAACTCTCCTGTTTTGTTTAACAAAAGACCCGCCTTATCGTGTCGAGCTCGACTGCTGAGGACGGGGAGATCGAGGTTCGAATCTCGGTCGGGTGAACTTGGGGGTGGTTTTTCCTAAATGGTTTTCCACTCTCCCTCCACGCAAATGCGGGTTCACTTCCTCTAATTCAACATTCCCAATCCATTAGAGTAATTAGTACTTAAAGCGTATAACCCGAACGGGTAGTAAGACGCGGTGCTAAATATTATTGTTTAACAAAATGTGTATGCACATGTGACAACCTGTAAAAGTGAAAATGCTGTATTTTGGTATTATGGTTTTCCAAAAATCATAGATTCATCGAGCTGTATGAGTAAATTGTTTATTTGTTTAATATCTCTCTTAGATAGACTATAGTGTTTCCTTAGATTGACACATTTTCCACTACCACTATTTTGAAATTCTAGCCTTTGGTTTCTTGTTACTACCCCCTCCCTCAAGGTTCTTAAACGTGCCAGCCAAATTGTAATTCTCAATACACCATTACATTGGTTGTGTCAATTTAAAGCCATTTTGAAATCTAGGAAGTAAATTCAATTTTCTACAACATCAAGAAGTTCTATTAGTTTTGAATTGTTAGTAGGTATCTTTTTTATTTTGTAGCACCTCGGTGAAGTAAATTTTTACTTGTGTAAGGTAAATACAGTTACCTTTTATACACCCTATGCACCTTATTATATTTTGTATTTGAATGTTCCAGACATTATAATGTCGGGCTCAGTGTGTGGCTCTCACAAACTCCAAGAGGAGCAGGTGCTAGTGTTTAGAGACAATACTGCCGAAGACAAAGAGATCGATACAGGCCGGGTGGTTTTTCTTAAATAGTTTTAAACTCTAAATCATTAGTGTAATTAATACAGAGCTATATAACCTGTGCATGTAGTAAAACGCGGTGTTAAAAAAAATCATGATTGCATTTATTTTATTAGTAAAATAATATTCCTAAGATTTTTTTGTGAGCTCATGCAATAAAATTTAGATTTAAGTCGCTAGTGTGTCTGTCTACTGAGCTAAGGGCCCCGGATTGGCTGAGTAGTTTATAGGTCCTAAGCTAATATAACCAGCCTGTTCAGAAAGTACATGAGATTACAGCTGTCCAAACTGATAAAAATCTCAAAAGTCTATAAAAAAATGACATTCACAATCAGTATTTCCTAGATTGTTTTAAAGTACACTTTGCTATGTCAATATTGATGAGGAATACATTTCACACTCATTGTATGTTTCAGGTGTCGGGAATCAAATCCATTGCAGACGGGTGGAGAACATTTAATAAAATCAAATTGTTTACAGCAGCGCCATTATCTGAGATGTGGAACCTAAGCCCTTGTCTTCCACATTAATGGACATAATTATCACTGAAGCAACACACATGGGCTCAGCTGTAACTTGTTGTATAGTCTATTATTGCCTTATGTAAGGCTGTGTCACATACAGACAAGCACAGTTGTCCTATAGTTCGAGGGGATGTACTATAAATAGTAGAGAGCTTAATCATTACATAGTACAGTTCTAATGTGCTAGACTTTTGTTGTATTCAATTCAAGAGGAAATTTAATTTTTTTCTATATCCCTTAAGAGTTGTTTTTGCTTACCATAATCTATTTGGTAGTTCACACCTTCCAAATATAAGGTGTTATTATTTAGTTGCAAGTTGGTGGAAATGGAGCTTATTTTATTTTTTTAATCTCTAGAAATGTAATAAAAGTTTTGTAGGTTGTAACCATAATAAAAGTATATAACTTGTGGAATTCTTATTGCTTTGTTGTGAAATATTTTTACTTCTAAGATATCCACCCAATATGACAATAACGTTTTGGTATATAGGACCAGATTACATATTTATTTTAACAAATTAGCCTAATAGCTGCTTTTTTTTTAAAAAAAAAGCCGCAGCTACTAGTGAGATTTACTTCTGAGAAACTTCATCTTTACAGACAGTGATTAGAAGCAAACCCTTTGATTAAAAGGCGGAGAGGAATTAATATCAATCTTACATAGTTCTGTAATTCAGTTTATTGAAAAAGACATTATGACTGTGTTCTGTTGGGCACTATGTCTCAAATTGATAAATGGCAGGTAGAAACTTTGCTTTGAACCCTTAGTGCAGCTAGTATTGTCACTCTGGAAGAATCTACCAGGATGAGCTTTGCCAGAGTTATTTCAACTATAACCAGGATCTTGTATGGACTGTCTTAGATATGTTGCTGAGAAAAGCATGCTATACTAAACAAGTGTTCGATGATCATACCATTGAGAGCTTATAAGAGTAGTCCAGATCTGAATCACCTCTATTTAAGCTATAAATGAGTGTTGAAGACATTTATTTCTTCGGCAGGGAATGCCACCTATCTTTCTCTGCCCCCTCGTTGGGATGCCAATTGTAAAGTACTACATATCACTGTCATTAATTGTTACCTTGTTGAGATGCCATTTGTAACATCACTAACTTTTGATCTTAACTGTACTCCACCTTATTTTAAGTTGTATGCTTGGATACTAGTACATATATTTCAAAGTTTTATTGTACATGATTGTAAAATTACAGTTTGTCAAACGGACAGTATGCCCACTTATTCAAACATTATAATATGACCTTCCTAAGCATGCCTCCTTCACAATACGTCAAGCAGGGACGCCGTTTTGAAGAAGAATGATGCCTCTACAAAACTAACGTCTTCTTGAGCCGAGGAGTGTGAACCCATACCACTATTTACTTTCTTTCCATCGACCAATGGGGTTAGTTTCTATGAGCGCTCAAATTAAGAAAACGGACGAGTTACCCTACACCTGTGTAACAAAACCATGCTTCTGACACGTGCAGCTAAATGAAAGAGAAAAGATGAGTTTGCTTTATATTAATATATTTACTTTGAAATATGATCTCGAATATTAATAAAAGACAGGAAAGTAGAGCTTGTTTGGTCTTCGTCTAGGGTGTAAAAGCTAAATTGTCGAGTTTTTCAGAGGAAGGGTTGGCTGGAACATTTGAGAATTTTCAGATAAAGGTACGTTACAGTTTTAGGGTTGGTGGCCAGAAAGGAATTCAGCTCTTCAGGCATGATGGAGATGTTTTATAATTTCACTTTCTTTGTAGTTATTGGTTTAAAGTATATTATGCCTATGACATTGTTGGCCAGAACTTAATTATAGGTATGCCATATGTTTTTTCCTTCTTGTTGGGGAGATGTAGAGTGATGGATGTGTTTGATTTACTTGTAGGGCTATTGCAGTGCCGGTATTATTTTTTTTAGAACATGTTGGGTGGGTTTGGCTTTTCGATTTCAATTATTATTCATGGGGTAAATACCCTGGGTGTTTTACATAGCATAAAGTGTATAGCCCGGGCGGCCAGTCAAACACAGCTTTAGTTGTTGGCATCACAGCAAGCAAATCAGTCACCATGTGGATGGTGTCACGAGCTGGAGATTGGCTGGTGCTGTTCACACTTTCTAGAATATAATAAAAAACCAAATGTCTCTTTTAACTTAATTAGAGTTCGCAATTATATGTTTTTTAATTGCCTCAGTGAATTTACTTACTTTCTAAAAACCAAGCTTATACATCTCTATCTCCGTGGGCACAGGAATAGAGCCAGGGCTTGGTATGATAAATGATCATACTATTGAGCTGCTCAGATGTGAAAGTCGTTAGCAAATTCACATATCATGATTATTTCTGCACATCTGTCACAGGCTCTGCCTTAGAATATGAGTGAAGAATGATTCTGGGCTCGTGATATCTCAGCTGTTAGAACATTGGGTTACTAAGTCGAACGGCCCCAATTCAAATCAAGTAATATTTATATGCAGCTATAACTGTAATTAACAACTATAGTAGTGTGGCTATATTATTTAATCCATGCTTGTAATATAATAAGCTTTTGCACCAAGGATTCAATTAATAGATCAAATGTGTAATCTTGGCCTAAGCTCTTATCTAACACCAAGCGCAAGGCCCAAATTTTTATGGCTTACAAAAACTTGTAATAGATGCACACGACTAAATCAAACACTCGGTTTGAAAAATGTTTAACTCAGAAAGTACAAAACAATAATTTTACCAGTAGTTTTCTGAGTGTGGGATGTGGTCTCTTACCATACGTGAAGAGAGTAGCTTACGGAACACGCCCTGTACTGATCACAAGACAAGGTTAGGATAATCAAGTCTTGTAGATTATGGTGAGCAGGACATGTAGTGTCGATGGAAGATTCTAGAACCTTGTTAACTTGTCCAGAGTACTAACTGGTAAACCCATTGCGAAGAAAACAATAGAATGGACCTGAAAGAACTAGCTCGAATAAGTGGGGCAGTGATGCCTTAGTTACAAAATATTGATAAAACAATTAACTTTGGCTAACTACAAAGATACCATAGTCCATATGTTGATAAATGCAAAGAATGGGTACAGGGGGAAAGTCACTTCACCCACATTTTACGCTTTCTCAAACATAACTTCAGCAAGTACCTTTTTTTAATCAATTTAAATATGATACTTCTTTAAACCATAATCGAAAGGAATTATTATTGTCTAAGAGATAAAAGCAGGGCCTACTAAATTAATATGAGTTAAAATTGGGCTTTCTCCCTTTTTTCCCTGTGCTCCTCAAAGGTTTATAGGCCTGCCTTGCCATCCCCTTACTTTAATACATGCAAAGTTGAATCAAATTCAATACCTACTTTTAAATTAGATAGAAAGATGACTATTTATTTAACCATCTTGTATTAATTGTTGGAAAGTTGCAGTTAATTACTGTCAAGCTATATGTATGATTTTGGTAGGAAGAACAGTAGAAGTTAGTTACTAAAGTTACCAAAACAATTTTAATAGATTCATACATCAAGTTATCTTATCTGCAGCGGTTACTTTTTATAGATATTACCAATACCTATAAAATAACACTAATATGGTAAAATGTTATCAATGTTGACCACAATAAAATATGATTGGATTTTCTCTACTGTTCTTCCAACGAAAATCAGGGTATAGCTTATATTTAACCGCCTGTAAGTCACCGAATTAACATACTTTCATTATTTTGAAATTTATCATTTATTGGACTCGATTACTTACTTGTTTACTTCACAATTCACATTTTGAGCTAAATTAGCGGCTAGCCAACGCTAGAAAAATAAAATAATGCTAACAATAAATATAGTTCAGAATGCTGAAAAAGATAGCAGTATATACATAGTAAAATTCTGAATTATACAATAGATGACAATTGTAGGATATAGGCCAAAAGACAGGTGTGCAGAAGGGTGTTGTGTCTGCGACGTAAATATATCCCATACATTGATCTATATATTATAACTGGATGGACATCTGTCATCTGCATACCATTGTGCAAGAGAGAGGAAAACTTTCGGGTATCTCTTTCCTTCTTATACACATACAAGGCATTTTGACATAGTTACTAATTTGATTGAATATATTCAGGCCCCAGGGACAAATTCAAAACTCACTTTAAAAAGACATGAGTTACGCAGTCGTTATGAAAACATTTGGACTTACAATACAAAGGATATAAATAAGCATAATTATTATAAAATGGGCGACTTTGAATTTTCACTCGAAAAAAAAATTCAACTGGATGAGATCTGTACTATTTTTGAATTGAAAAAGTGATTAGCCTACTAATTATATTACAGAAGGAAATTAAAGTTAGTAATTATATGATATTATTTTTCAAAGGATTCTTTTAGTAAAATAAAAATAAATGAAAAATAATATTATACGTCTTCTTAGTTATATAGGCCTACATACCCAATATGATTGTAGGTCCAAGCTATCGTTGTGTAGCTATTTAAAACTATTTATGGACAAAGAGTAAAGCAGAAAATGAAAATATAGAAAAAAAAAATCGTCAAGAGATAGGCTTACTTAGTGACTAAATGTAGTAATGCAGTTCAAACAAAGGAATTTATAATGATAAAAAGTAAGAAAGAAAAAATAACCAAAATATACTAAAATACTTAGATAGCACACAAAAATTGTTGCATTTATACAATTCTGCTTTAAGACAAGAGTTTTTTAATCGCACCAACAAAACTATTCAAAGATTCACACTCTCTTATTGTCGGTGGAAGGGTGTAAATTATTTCAATACTCTTGTTTTTAAATGAAGTTATACCAAATTTAGTAGTTTTTGCCCGAATTTCATAGTTACATTTTTTAGATAAAGTTTCAAATTTTATGTTTGAAAATAATTTGTTATTCAGTACTTTATACACAAATTTAACCATATTTAAGGAAATAGTTTTTTCAAGAGATAATATATTGTATTTTTTTATATTTGTTTACTACACGTGTATTGCCAAAGTTATCAGAGTTAAAAAGATTTCTTATAACTTTATTTTGTATTACTTGTACTCTCTTCAATGTTTTTTTTGTGTTTATCCCCAAATTATGTTCACATATGATAAATGTGAGTGGAATAGTGAGTTATAAATTGTGATTTTATTGTTAGTTGTAAGTTTGTGTTGAGTTCTTCTTTTCTTACATATACTATCAACATATATCCATGTGAGATGCTGATCAAGAATCAATCTTAAATATGTTATTTGTGATACTACATCTATTTTTTCTCAATTTAGGTGTATATCACTTATGGAGTTATAATTGTTCATAGGGGGTTTTGTAAAATAAATTACTTTTTTTTAACACTTAAAGATAAACAGTTATTATGAAGCCATTGAGTCGATTTTTTTAAGTCCTTTTGCAAATTGGCTCCTATTTCTCTTATAGAGTTACCAGAGTACAGCAGACAAGTTAGTTAGTTTAAAAGCAGTTCTTAACGAATAAAGTGACGTCATTTGCTAAATATCATCCCAAGTCACAACAAACTACAAGCATTAACTAAAATATTCAAATGGCGACTGTATGGTGATATGAGTAGAACAATAACAAACGACCTATCAAGTGCTGCCGAAGCGGCAAATATTGGAAACGCAAAGCACTGTACGGGCAGCAGCGCTCTCAAGCGACTTAATTTTGTACCATTATTAGACTTTGCTTCCGCACCCATGAGCGACACCCGTGCACTGCGATAACCATTAAACTGTCTTTTCTATGGCGATAACGTTACCGTCGAATACTGAATAATTCAGACAAAAATAAATATTAGCGGATCGCACAGTAATCAACGCTAAAATATTACTTAAGCTGTTTGTTGACCTAGACAAAATGTAGATATTTGTATTCCCTAAAAAATATCATTTCTAAGATCTTAACAATTAATGAATTTTGTATTTTAGTAATAATTAATTAAGCAATAGGGCCTTCTGGGCTGGGCTCTTTTTTTATTTTTAGCACAGCATCTTACTATACATATACATCAGAAACATATTTTTGAACAAGCACAGTGAAATACACCGTTAAATCTTTCCCCCCACAATAAAGCAAACGACAAATTTGAGTGCCACGCTTGGGTCCTATGCAAGGGGTGTGTCCATCCAGTATAGTTTAGACTTAAGATCACTGTATACAAAATACATCAAATCAAATACAACCAGGGTTGCCAGCTCCTTGGCCTCTAGCAATAGAATATGGACCATTTTTGTTTTCATACATACCTACATAAAAATAAACCAACGCCGTCATCACAAGTTGCGATACTATTGCTGATGTCCACGAATTAATTATATTCAAAATTATTCAGCTAGCATACGAACAACAGGAACCAAAACGAAATTCCCATGAGACTTGAGTTGGAAAGGGGAAGTTATCAACTATCGTCATTCATCATTTAATGTTTAGTTTCTAGATAACTAATAAGACTTTACAAAGTGATATATTATGTATTAAATTTTTACTAAGAAACCCCCAGGATATTATTTTTAGCGTTATATTTATTGGCTCGTAGATTGTACTGGAGGTGAAATTCAAAACGCGCCTTAGCTCCGAAAACCCACGGAAAAAGCCGAGGTCTTTTCGTAAAACGTTGGCTAGCTGGGTATCTCGTAGGTTGTGTCTATCGTTACCGTTCTCAACGCCACCGAACCTCCAATTCCATCGAAAGATATTAGGAGACTAACAAATACAAAGAGGTAGTATTTTATTGATGTAGTACATAAATTGTCTCAAAGATGGCTCTATAAGCTCTTTATTTAGTTTTAAGAAATAAGAGGTCGAGTAATAGGAAAACAAAGAAACAAAAGCTAGTTACGTAAAATAGTAATCAACGCACCTGGCTACAAAATTAGGGGTCCTGTGATCGATTCCCGACTGTTACCATTATAATTTTTTCCCCCCCGAAAGCCGAAAGGGATCACCAGGGTTTGATTATTTAGGCCTAAGTTTAAGATCATGACTTTATAGTTTATAATCATCACATTCCATGCTGCCATACACTTTAAAAAAATTATGGTAGCTCCACAATTAGATAAATTAAATCTGGGATAATGTGGTCTCTGAGACACCAGTCTTAACTTTCTTTCCTCCTGAATAGGCTACAAATTATTCATCAAACGCGATAGTTTTAATTCATTTTGAAGATATTTTACATTAGACTAGAGATGGGCAGAACATTTGCTATCCATTTCATTTAACTGTAATGACCAGGTATTTATCTAGAATTCGTGGACTATACATTCTTAATGAACAAGAGAAATATCAAACAATATACTTCTTGTCACAATCCAGTTTGTCTGGCCTGGCAATGCTTTGTCTTTTTATTTCAGCTTGAATTATCTCACGTCTAAGAAATCAACTAGTTTGACTAGTCCAACTGAAGAAACAGTTTGATTTGGAGTCCCGGCACAGATTTATCTGATTACCAAACCCTTCCTTCACCTCTGACAAGTCATCTTGTGAATGTGGGGAATACCAGGCCTCCACCGTGGTTCGGATTCCATGTTAAACTGTAGGTCCTCCATTTCATCTCACTTCTCACAATCACCCTACCATAACACGTTAGCGTAAGTGCGTATAACCCGAACGGGTAGTAAGACGCGGTGCTAATAATAATAGTTTGATTTGGACTATTAGTTCACGAGCTACACATATTAAGTGCTTTGGTGAAATCGTTTTTCACCGCAGTTTAACAAGATTTAGAACACACTTTTGTTTACCACTTTATTGTTACAATTTGATAATTTAGTCAAGGGTGAGCAACATAACAAGGTCTGCCACAAATAAATTAACGTTGTTATTGGGACATGACAGTCAAAATATTTATAGACTGGTCCACTCTTGAAACGAAGTACTGGTAGGCCTACAGGACTTGAGTGTAGTTGCCAGATTTTAGCAGCTTGATAGGCCTACAGATTTACAATTTTTAAATTATAAACTTTTCAAGTTATATATAAAGTGTATTCACTTTATGGTATCCAATATATTTGAAGTTTGGGTTATGTCATTAATTGTATATTATTGTGTTTATTATTATTATATTAAACGAGCTTGACTTAGATACTGCTAAGTATAACCAGCATCTTGAACTGAAAATGATTTTCACAAATCAATTAACAATTAATTTGTATGTATACTTTCTTAAACAATTAGTTTACTCCAAACCCTTCCTTCACCTCTGACAAGACCTCTTGTGAATGTGTGGAGTGCCAGGCCTCCACCGTGGTTCGGATCCCACGTTGAACTGTAGGTCCTTCATTTCATCTCACAATCACCCTACCATTACACATTAGCGTAAGTGCGTATAGCCCAAACTGGTAGTAAGACGCGGTGCTAATAATAATAATTAGTTTACTTATCTACACATTATAAGATTGGTTATAATATGAACTGAAACACAACACCAAATAGCTAATGACTGGTAAACCTTCTTACATACATTTTAAACAGCTGTGTTTTATATTTCCAAGAGGACTGTAGCTCACATCTCCGACTGGTATCAGTACGAGGGATTCATTGGTGCTAAGCTCAGCAGGGCTATATTTATATATACATTGTGTTAAATTTTGCACCTGTCTTTTGGCTCTCGGAAACTCATATTAATTTAAATAAAAAATATAATGCCCTAAGTATAAGGAAAGCAGCTAAGAATATGTGCACCAATATTTGCCTAGAACTATTAAAAATCACTTGATAAATCAAACTCCAGGTAATATTTTTTACTGGGTCTATTTTACGTGCACTTGTTGAACACTTTTATTGTATCAACATATGACTTACAAACTAGCCCAATACTAGGAAAAATGACACGTTCAGACCCCCCACCCATCATGTTACCAATAATAGATCTTTGACCACTCTGAGAATAGAACCCAGAGCCCCAAGCTTAATTGGCACATGCACTACCAACTGTGGTAAGGTGTTTTGACTCATGCCAGTTAATTTTAACCCCAACCTGATTACTAACATCGACAAAGTGTGTCGAGTAACGTATATGTTTTAGATCAATAGATCACCGCTGTAGATAGCTAGTTTCTTCACTTTAATTTATATTATGGAATAATAAGTTGATGTTGCACATGAAATATATATTTTTAATAATTAACACTATCTTGGCTATTGCAGCCAATTGAACTGAGCAAACAAATATGTATAAAGGTTCCATACAAATGGTTGTGTTAGCTGATAGTTCACGACTAATCGATTGCTCATATGTAGCCAACTGGTCTACTAAGCCAAAGGTCCTGAGTTCGATTTCCCTGTCCAGTTGTCATTTTTCAATTTAAAGAATAAAATATAGATTTGCCAAGCGCTTTTGATGGAAGACTGCATCATATTATTAAAACATTTAGTGATCCTTGGAATTACAGCGCTACAACTATTTTGTTAATTAATCATTAAAACTCACTTTTCTGTATCATTTCAATAACATAAGTGGTGTTAGCAATGATTTTTGTGTAATCTAAGAGGTGAGAAACAACTAGAGTGAAGGTGACCTGGCGGTCTAGGGGTAAGGTGTCAGACTTCTATGCTGGCGGCCGGGGTTCGATCCTCGGTCCCGGCAAAGA
>CABFOV010000835.1:80644-148561 GCA_902141375.1 Timema poppense | reverse complement strand
ATATATATATATATATAGGTTAAATTACACACTAACTTACCGCCTTATTATTCGTTTAAGATATTTGAAAATCTACGAGAAAGTAAGAACTTTAGCAATACTATAACCACATTTACATGTAGAAGGAATGGCAAGCCACCCAACCTAATCCACTTTAGTTTAAGCACCAGGGAAATTAGAAGCCTCATCTTTCCATATGTAAAACCATACAATACGAAACCATAGACTTATTACTCATGGCCATTGGTGCTGGCTCAGAAAGTATTTATACCGTTGCCACTATACTGTGTTTGATTTTGATAATCTAGTTTTCTTGAGTTTAATATTAAATTTTAAAACTATTCATTTATCTAGGTTACATAAGTATAGTGAGAATTTATCCTTAAATATGTGTTGCTAAGTGCAAAAATTAACACAGGCTACCAAAATCACTTTCACGATGAGCCTGTATAGTTCTAGTCGTCTATTATATAGGAGATTGACTGTGTAGGTTTACGTAGTTAAAACATTAAATACAATTTGTGTTCAAACTCTTATCTATTCATCAAAGTCTTTCTATTATTTAAGTTAATACATGGAAAGCTTAATATATATACTGTGAGAGTGTCCATCAACAGAGTTATCAATTATTTTATTCACTTTGACAACATCTTTGCTCCGCCATAGCAGACAAATTTATAAATTAATGAAATGTTTGATTACTATTAAATACTACACGTGCGGTTTGATTATTATATTTATTTGTAATGGTGGTCCTCACAAAAATCGCTGTCAAGTCAAAAACAAGAGTTAATCACTCTAGAGGGTTGACACAAGAGATTTAAAAGACTTTCCTAGCCCGATTAATATCAAATTTGAAAATGGCCCAAGGCAAACACTCCCATTATTTACATGCTTTAAATATGGACCAATCAACTGCTCTCCTGAACTGAGAGAATCATATTCATACGTGCTGTGCCCCAGTGTAAGCCAACATGGGAAAACACCAATTGTACTTAAATAATAGCTATACTAGTTTTATTGAAGGATTTTATTAGCGGGGCTGCCAAGTACTCCTTACCTCCCTTAGGTCGTGCCGAAATTTGGAAGCCATATATTTCAAAGCCATTAATTGCTATTGCATGCCATAATTCTTTTAAAACATTTTAACAAAATTGTCGTGTTACGCAAGTTACAACACACTCACTATATTGTCACTTTATTTTACACCTTACCATGTATTTCCCTATATTTTTCTAAGTTTTGTGAATAGTTTCCAATTTATTTTCGTTTGAAATTAAGCACTTAAAGTTCGACCGCCCCTTAACACGCTGCATTGCCGGTCTGACAAATAATACTATTTACATTCATTTAATAAAATAAAAGTACAGAAGGAACAACGTAGAACATTGTTTTGAATAATTTAAATAAGGAAGAACACTTACCTTTTATTAAACATATTAATTATCCTTCTAAGAAGTTTGTTGCCTCTTCTTTTATTTATTTTCAATGTCGGCATGATTTATTTCAACACAAAAGAAGTAAAAGAGGAAAGATGTAAATAACTCCAAACTACCACGCTTTTCAATTTTGACAGTATAAAATAAACATTTTAACTCTTTTATGAAAAATACTGTTCACATTCATTGTCACATATTTCTATATTTATATTAAACCTGCATTGTATTTGATTTTTATATCTAGTCCATAGCCAACATTTTATCTTTTGTTTTAATATATTAGTTATCTCTTTGTACATGGAAGAAGAAAAATAAATTGAACGTTTTTAAATTTGATTTTTGTAAGACTTTCTGTAGGAGAATAGGGTCTTCTTCCTCGGTGTTGGTTTAACATGGAGCAAAATCTGTGGAGCTCTTAATTCAATTTATTTTCAAAGTGAGTTAATGATTGTATAGTAAAGTGCGTGTAGCAAATTAAAAGCTAAGTGTATGTGCAAGAGCTCGATTGTTTAATTTTTTTTAAAGAATTTTGGACGAGTTTACATTAATAAAGTGAAACAAATTTCTGAAGTTGGTGTTGTTTCAGCATGGACTAATTCATTGGTGAGGTCAAGCCAACTCTTCAACTTTAAATTCATATTTTTTTTCATTTATCAAAAATCAAAATTCATTTAAGAACTTTCAGAAAGACTATCTAATTCAGAGCATTAATTAACACTTTATTTTATGTCTGAATATTAATTTTATTGTTTTTTCTCTTCTTCTTTTTTTGTTTCAACAACAATACTATTTTATTTTGTCAAATAAGAATTATAACTATCCGGAATTCCATAGTTATGGATTGGGATGTGGTAAAAAAGGAAACAATAATAAACCCACAAAAGTTCCAATAATTGTTATTTTATACATTTATTTTTATTTTAGTCTAAATTACTACATTTTATTTCAACAATCCATTCTTATTTAAATTGCTCATGTTTTATTTTAAGTATTACCCAGTGGTCTCGTGTATTGAGAGTCGTCGTGCCACAGTCAGAATTAGCCGAGGTAAATGTTATATTATTATTATTATTATTATTATTATTATTATTATTTTCTCTTAGATCCTTGGAGTGTCGCACAAAAAAAGAACAATTTTTATACATCTTGACGTTAACTGTTATTAAGTAAACATATTTGGAAGACACTGAAAGAATACTAGAAATATATATAAATAAAGAAGAAAGTATTTTTTTCCTCAACAGTGTCACCTTAACGTGGGGCTCTAGTTATACCAAAAGTATTCAAAGTACTGTATAGGATGAGGCCTGATTACACTAGGGCATATTGGTGATTTGAGAGGACAGTAAAATATGTATTTTGAGGCCTGATTACACTAGGGTGTATTTGTGACTTGAGGGAGCAGTTGATAGTTGTTTTTTTTGCAGCCAACTTACACTAGAGCGAGTTAATAACAAGGCAAGATTGTATGAATTAGTTTTGGGTCATTTTTACTCCGTAGAGAAGGTTATGCCAGAAGGGCAGTATCATACACGTAGCAAGGCACATAAACAACTCGAAAAACGAAAAATGGAGGGCGAACAGTCATCGGTCAGTGTAGAAGCAGAGGAGTGGGAAGAGTATGCTGTCATGCCTTAATCTGAAGGAAGAATTAAGGTACAGTGCTAAAAAGGGCATGGAAAAAATGTATACGAGCATGAAGTCACTGAGAGATGATGTTATCTCAAGATTAGACTATAACAGTGATGAGCTTAGGTCGACCCACAACCAGTTGGCGGTAAAGAGGGAAGTGTTCGAGGCGCAAGTAAAGGACTTGGAAACGATTGAGGAGAAGCAAAAGGCAGCAGTGGAGGAAGTACCAGAGCAAGTCGTAATACGGTCAGTGAAAGACAATTCGACGAATGGCTCTTATATTTACCCCCTTTCTCATATTTAGGTGCTTACAAGAAATGTGATTCACAATTGTGTGAAAGCCCTAGTATTACCTAGAAAAGTCAGTCACATGTTCCAATAATTAATCATTCTCGCACTCATGTGAACAATTTTGATTTTGAAGTTGACTATGAAGTCATGCAGTTTATGTAGTTGAATGAGTCATTTCGTGTAAAAATAAGGGGTTCTGATGTACAGAAGTTATCGTGCACTTTATGGGGAAACGATGAAGGGTTATTGTCAAGTTGCTTTGGTGTGTTGTCAAATGGACCCACAAGGACAAAACTTGTAGAGATGTCTTGTCAGCTGCGACGATAAGCCAGGATACAAAAAGTGTTCTAAAAGTTGAACTGCACCTTAAATCTATTGCCATCGAGAGTAATGTATTTCATCAACACCCCAGCTATGAAGAATGCCCTAAATATTTGGATTTTCAGGATGTCTTGTTTAATATCCCCTTTCATCATTGGACCAGGAACTGGGTCACAAGGCAGCCATAGAATCAAGATGATACCTGCAACAAAATCAAACCAAGGATAAAGGAACGAGACCTCTGTAAAAAGAAACGACAAGGAATTATTCAATATCTATGCGACGTATGGGTAGCTGAAGGGAGTGGAATTAGGCCTTCTCTTCCACAATTTTAACCTAGGGATTGTAGGAGGCTTATTTTTGATCCTGGAATAAGTTTTAGGACATAATTTCAAAGGATTTTAGGAGACATGTTAATCTCTTGAATCATGTGGTCTTACAGTTGGATTTAAGGAAAGTGGTAGAACAGTTGAACGTTGAGAGTGGTGTGAATCTCTGAAGCACTGGATATAGTAAGAAACCGGAAACACCAAGTGATAGTTCACTAAACAGAAAAACGATGTGATTATAAACGATTTTTTTAAAAGTGATCATGTTTTTAAAACTGACAATAGCGCAAGTGAAGCTATGGGCAAAAGCTAGTTAAGTAATATCAAATTAAAAACTTAGCCTTTCATTGCTCTTAAGACTAACAGGCTTACTTTTCTACAAATGCCGTTTTAGCTAAACAACCATCCCAGGTACTTTATGTCTGATCAGACATCAGATAGTTTTGTGTCTTGTGACGTCGATATTCTTACTAATATTTCAGTTATTAAAAAATCAATAGTCCAGAGGAGTATTCAATACTTATTTTTCCCTGATGTGGTACATGCTTGGAAGTTACAGAAATAAAAACAAATACTTCTGCAAATCTACGTTATAAAGTAAAGGAACCAATTTATTGTATATAATAAAAATGTTTTTGCCCCAAACACTTCACGCATTTTTAAAAGTATGATTGCTCATTCTCATCATCACATTCTAATATGGTTGAATCCTCTTTACCTAAGCGATACCCACCTAGATCTCGATATTAATATATTGAAGGCCATTCAAAGATGTTTCTACATTTTTGATTGATTCACTGCAATTTCCTTTTAATCAACATACAATTTGAGATTTACTAAAAAATGTATCAACACTTAAAATGATCTCTAAATAGTCCACTTTACACCTTCTTTCGAACAAAGAGGAATTTGAATCATATATGTTTCGCAGAGTAATAAGCATAACTTGAACGCTAAGAACCTGTCTATTGGATTTAAAACACAGGAAGTACTTCACACCTTTAAGAAATTATACATCAGAGATATGTAAATTGAAATAAATAATATATTTTTTATATGCATGAGTTTAGATATTCATAGATTATAAAATTATGTTACCTATTGAAATCCATAGATTTAGCGTTTGGAAATAAAAATATATATATTATAATTATTTAAGACTATAGGAGATACTTACAAGCTTGTTCTTAATAATGATTTGAGAATATATATTTTTTACTCAATGGGTGATTTCTTATGATGTAGATTATTTTTATGTATAAGGTGTTATAAAATTATAGCAATAATTATTAAGAAAACTCTTACTCCATAAAACCAGAATCTGGTATTTAACGATCTAATTCAACTTATATAACAGAGGGGTGAAGTAAATGGGGTTAAGTAAAGAAAATATTGATGTGTAGACCATGATTTTTATTTTAATAAAAGAAAAATCTCAATTTGAATAAACATAATTTATTATGCTTTGAACAAAGTCCAAAATAAAATTTAGTTTGTTATTTAAGAGGCCTTTTACTAGAAAATAAAAATTCTTAACTTTACCTAGGCTCCTTTTATTAGCAATATTTTCGTAGAGAATATAAACAACAAGCAACCTTTGTTTATTTTGTTCAAATTAAAAATTAGAAAAATATCTCAGCCTTTTGTTTATTAGATTAAAAAATAGATAAGGTTGTTTTTGCTTAAATGAGAAAATAGACTTAAATAATAAATATGCGTAATTCATATTCTTTAAAGTTTAATTTTTTAATTTCATTATAATTTAAAAGTAATATTTTATTGAATATAATTTGATGGAACAGAAAGAAATGTACCGTATTATATGATGATTGGTCCATGGAGGTGTTAGTAATGGTGGACCAAGCAATTAGCTTGTAACGCGTGGACATACCCACCTCCATTATATCCCTACCTATTCATACAGAGTTTCTCCCTCTAGATTGCACACAAATAAGGTCATTTGCAGATGACTAGATGTTTGACCCCTAATAGGGGGGTTGCCAAACAATCACTAACATTTCCCAGAAGGAAATTCTAGTTCTGACACTAAGTGTTGACGCAAGTGTGCTCTTAGTAAGTAAGGGAAATGCTGACCCAAAGCGGTGTCGGCTATTTTGGACCATCCAATTTATATACATGAGAATACAAGATTCACACTAATGCCCATAAGTGGAACTATAATAAATGCAACCACTTTACCAACAGTTTTATTGTTTTTACCGGAATACGTGGTCAATTTATGCATTAAGCCATCAATCTAATAATATGATGGAATACCGCCGACAGGAAAGTTTGGAATAAAATTTTAGAGAGCTTTTCTAAAGGTTTTTTTTTCTAAGTAGTCTTCCACTCTGCCTTACTCGACCTAATAAGTAGATAGCCCATATGGGTAATCATATCTGGTGATTTTTTTTAAAACACTTTTCATTATTTTTCACCAACAGTTTTTGGGAATAGACAAACCAAGTATTTTTAACCTAAAAGGGTTTACTTGAAGACTTTTTAAATGTGAACGCTTATGTAACTTTGGAATCTATAGGGCTCTCAAAAAAATTCATCCCTTGGTTTTTATCGTTGATTTAAAATCCATTATATTTATCGGAATTAACACTCCTTTAGGAAAAAAATTGTGTAATAGAATTACTTCCAATAAATTGCAGATCTCTTCTAACTTCATAAATGCACTGTAGTAGTTAGTCAAGATGCATTAAATCGATACTGTGCAGCGTAGCATATGTAATAATCTAATAATGATGTGCCAATCAGCTCTCTATAACTCTCCGGTTTCTAACATAATTGATTATACTATTTTATAGGGATTTAAATTTTATAAGGATAAAAATTACACTCTTAAATTAAAATAAATAAAACATTTTATATATTGTGTTAGATAAAGCCCGAGGAAAAATATCAAACCATTTTTGGCGGCTAGGGATTCGAGCCAGGCCTATGTCATTTCAATGCATAAAGCGGCTGACGCCTTATCACCATACAAAACGACTGGCATCAGTACGAGACAGGATGTCTATAGTCAATAAGAACAGAATATCCTTACCATACTGTGCATAGCGTTATCTCGTTCACCATTTTATTTTCCTTGATCTCTCCTATAAAATTATTTGGCTCATTGCTATTGGTCTAATCGGTTAATCCTCTTACGAACAAACAAAGTGATGAATTTCGACGGTGAAACTTTGATTTAGTTCTATGCAACATAATATGGAAATAATCTTTTCAAAAAAAAAATACGTTGTTACAAAAGGCCTTCGAATTTATAATGCCCTTATTTGAATGTGCTTGAGCATTGGTAATTTAAATTACTTGCATGTAACTTAATTTGATTCTTCAAAGGATGTAGATTAAATGTCAAAAGCTAATTTTGTATATAGTCTAAAAAAATGTTAATATCAGGTTTCAATTGTATAGTTAGTTAACTATCTGGTTAATTGACTCTTTATTAATTTAATATAGTTTATGATTTTTATATCCTTTATGTATGTAAATAATACTAAATAATAACATAGTTGACTTGTCAATTAAAATTTTTAATAACTAATTAATTGAGTGTATTCTTTAGCCGACCGATTAGACTTATTGAAATAGAATATTATTTTATTTTAACATGTGTATAACACTTTTTTTTATGGAAGGGGGTTGGAGAAGAGAGTGAGGTAATTTCTTAAAATTGACCAATCATGGTTGATTTTCAAAGTGTGACAGGGTATGCTTTGGAGATACGCCCCTAACCCATGTTTATAAATTATTTGTGGAACAAATAAATAGGAACGAATAAAATTAACCTTCTTTTGTGCAACTATTCGCAAACAATGAAGAGCAAGTTATTGCAACAATAAAAGCAGTGATTTTTATAAAGTGAAATGTGGGAGGGGAAGGATTGGTTTGTGGGCTACTTCATGAATATCAAGAGAGAGAATGTAAACTTTGACTCTTGATGTTGGCTGAGCCATAATAAGTTCATAAACATAAAATTTCAAACCACATTTTTGCAATATGTTTACAGATCCGTCATAGTCATTATTACTTCACTTTACGGATATATTTAAAAGAAACTAGTTACCACCCTTACAGGTAATCATGCGGGCTAAATGCTTTCTAGTATAATCTGGTTTGACAGTTGTAGGAAGGTCGATGTTTGAAATTGAAATAAGTGCCAAAGTATCAATACCAATATCTGCAAGAAGATAGTCTGGTAAATTGTTTTAAGAAAATACCTAAATGGTTCACCCAGGTGGTATTTTAACCTTGACTTCATCGTCACCGGCAATATAGTTAAAAGGCCAGTTTCCTAGCCAGAATGAAGACGTCTCAGGTGATTGTTATATTTATTTGTATTTATTAAGCACCACGTCTTACTACCCGTTCGGGCTATACGATACTATGGGCGTTATACTAAATGCGTACAAGAAACTGGGAATTTCTATTCAATTTTAGATAAGTGTTGTCTTGTATTTAATATAGCACCGCAATTGAGTTTTTCTCAATCTGACTATGAAACTGGTCCATAATTATCCTAGTACCTTAGGCAACGTGACTTTCGGTGTGGGTACTCTACAACGAGGCCTAATCATGTTTATCAATTAGATATAATAACCTCGCAGTAAAATCAAGGCTAATACATGTGTCTAAAAATAATTTATTTCTCTTTTAGTCATAATATATTTTAAAATAATAGTTTTACTTGTATTCTCATGCGCTATATTCAAACCATAATCTTTTAGAGAAGGATAACAATTAAAATTTAGACAGTTCAAATTGTTCTACGACCACACACACATAGATACATTGATTCCTATTTTTTATTCCAAATAGCGAAAACAATACTCTATAGATTTAAATGTTGGAATAAATTGTTTCGCCTGCCACTTTCGAAACGATCGTGACCACGCTGTAGATTAGAGAACCCAGATATTTGTTAACAGGCTGGTACAAGTAATTAAAGGAGTTTCAATACGGCAACCAAAATGTTAGATTTTTTTTTAGTTGTTAGAGCTTAGTATTAAACTAATACATAAAAAACTCAAACAAGAAGAAATATACTATCCAAATCTGTGATTATGTGTTTTTAAAGATCAATATCTATATCAAAATTAACTGTATTACAGTGAATATTAACTTAAAAAATATATATGGCCTAACTAATATATTTATAAAACATCAAACGAAAATTATAATATAAGATATTTTAAACAAAAATAGCTCTGCTTTGTGTGGTAAACCTCAACTTTGATTATTTTTGTTAGTAAATCAACTAATAGTGAAATAGTGTGAATCTGAAAATCTGATATTCTTTCATTGTATTATTTAATTAGTATAATTTGGTGGAATTTTGATAAAAGTTATAGATGATGTAGCATTTTTTTATGCTTTGATGAACTACACGTAGAGCTTGTGAAAATTGTGCTTATTAAATTAGGTTGGTACTAACACAATGCCCATATCAATACTTTTAAAAAAAAACATTTGACCAAGAAGTTAAATAAAAGAACGATAAATATGAATAACTCAAAAACAAAAAACAATAGAAGAGGAACATCTTAGCATTTGTACACAGTGAAACATTATAAAGTAAAACTGGCTATTTTTTAAATTTATATATGTTATATTTCTAGCCTTACTCCTAATAATGACTACAAACATGGGTTTTTCAAAGACCCAGAAAAATAGCAAACTAAAGCTTGAAATATGCCTGTTTTGTCAAAGAAATCAAAGGGTGTGCTTCGCATATTTGGTATTCTATTCTATTACTAAATACATTAGTCAACTCTGTATTTAGTAGACTTGGTTGTAGTTACCATCCAGTTACTAATAATTTAAGGAATTTGTGCTAATACTTTCAAATAGAACCTATATTTAAAACAATTATTATATTATGAACCATAAACTTTGAACCAAAATACTAAAATAGCTAAGGAAAACAAACATACGTTAATAGCAATTAAAGCAACTGAAATTAAAGAATTAAAATTCGATGGAAGGCTGAGTGTAGACCGAAAAAGCACCCCCTCCCCTAGTTTAGGGTTTAAGCTTTGTAATGCAGTTGCAGAAATAAAATACCTACAGCTTACGTTGCTTAATACCTTTTGCCAACAACGCATGGGCGAGTGTGGCAAGAGCCAATTTTCGGAACTACTTCCGGAAAACTGGTTTAGCGACTAGATATGTAATTTTTGATGCAAGGGATTAAATAACACACAAAAAACTGCTATAATTTTGTCAATAATCATTAAAAAAAACTAATATGCATATCAATATGGGCTATGAATAATTTTTTTAACACAATGCTTTACTACCCATTAAGGCTATATACTTTAGTATTATTCACGCTAATGTGTTAGAAATGAGGAAGATTAGAGTATAGAGTAAGTATAGCCATATTTGAGTTGATGGAGAGTTGAAAAATATTTACGAAAAAAAACACCCTTAGTGCACCCGACCAAGATTCAAACCCATGTATCCCAGTCATCATCAGTTAAAAAATTCCTAAGTGAATAGAATAAAACCCTTTCCGTATGACAGAATAGTGAATATATACATACATGTGTAAGGAGAGCATACAATAACTATAATAATCTGAATTTTAGAAAGGTGCCAAACCAGAACGTTGTGAGTTCCAGAAGCCCTCAAATATGTTTTATTAGCTTAATACGTTGTATGTGCCATCCTGCACTTGCAACAATGGAGATGAAGCGATTGAAACGCCCCTTCACAGGTAAAACAGTGTATGCGCCAACCAAAACGTTGTAAGTTCTAAGAAACAGCCGTCCAGCATGACTATCTCTGCAGTTCTCTTGCAATGGCCGATGTACAAGATAGAAATTTTTAATCAGATGAAAATCACGGAGAGATATTTATACACAATAAAAACTGCATATATCTAAGAGAAAAATTATAGAGGTCACTAAAGCAAACTTCAGCATAGTGGAAATCAAAAGATGTTATTCATCGTTGAGCCCATAGAATCAGGCCAATGTTTTAAAAAAAGAATGTTTAAGAAGCGATTTTTCAAAACCTGGACATCAAAATGGAGAAAACCCCGTTTCCATTGTCCAATGAGAAGAAAAATCCAACAATGAAATGTTGCCCTACTTTCCACATGAGAAGTTGGGTTTTTATGGACGTCTATTGGGGGCGCAATAACTTTGGCGGATACAACATTTTGAGTTGCACAACTCGTGTTATTTTAAACGTTTTTTAAAATTTATCAATTTCAAAAAAATTTCACCGCGTGCATATTTTAGTTTTATTAATCAAACTTCATTATTATATATGTTTTGATTATACTTATTTTAATACTAAGATATATTTTGCCAAAACATTTGTTTTGGTTACAATATTCAATTTTTATCCTCTTCTGAAAATTTTATTTTCTGGTACTAAAATTATTTCGGCTTAGCACCCTTAGTTTATAATTTAAAAACTAGGATAGATGGATTGGTGTTAGAGGTAGAATGGGAAATAAAAATTTACAAAACCTAAAAAACAATATTTATTAAATGGTTGAAAATTGAGATTTGTCAGGAAGGTTGATGGGCTATTCCAGACAACTAGAAAAGTATGGACGTTTTCAATTTTATAAATCAAGATTTGGAAAACAGTTGGGAAGCATGGCCGAGATCTCTAAAACTAAGGAATAAAAAGCTTTTAGGTGCCTTATGAAATTGTAAAATTTTAATCATGTATGTACATAAATACCACCACAAACGATTGAAAAATCGTGATAATTTAAATTAGAACATTGGATCCACAAAATAGGGTGATAAGCATTTCACAAACTATAATAATACACTTTTTTTAGTAGATAATTAAAATTGTGCAGGGAATCGCAGAGATCTGTCTCTTTAAGAGCCTCTCATTTAATGTATGGTATTTATTAAAATGAGGTTTTCGTTTTTCAATATATTGTGTAACAATGTATACAATTGATTTTTTTATACCTTATGACCACTCTAAGCAAAAGATTGTGTTTTATATGGATAACTTTTTTTGCACTTATTTTATGAGCTGAGTAATGTTTTGTTTCAAAGATCGCTTTTAAAATTAATTTGTAGCTATATTTGGTTTAGGATTGACATGGTTTTCTCTATATTGTAAAGTAATAAATTATATAAAGAGTGAAGCGAGATGTATAACATCCTAATTTGATATAGTTTTAATATTGGTAAGTGCACTTGAGTTATGCGAACATATCTAAACATCCTAAAAATATTGAATTTTAAGTAGGTCTCAAGATAATGATCCCTTAATCCCCTAAACCAAAACTTAATGTGGAGGATTCGAAATGGTATATTATACTAGGCCAGAAACGTTAAAAGTTAATAATTCATTATACAAAGTGTAAATTGTTAATACACCATTTTTATTTTGTTTTGACGTGAATAATCCTATGTCTTTAATTTCAGAACAGTATTAGGGGGTACGGTACGAAAAGTTGAATGTAATGAAATCATTAGATAAGCATTGGCTCAATAATTTATAAAGAATTAAAGGCAGCCACACAAAACTGATATAATTCGATAACTGAGAGAATAATGATTCGTCATTTACCATCGTGCTCGATTTAGTGTCAATTAACAGAACATCTAGCGTCGAAATATAGTGATTTAACTATTCATAATTAAATGTTATCACAGTGTTGGTAAAGTAAATATGGATTGGAGTTGAAAAATGCTAGCAATTTCATCGGGTTCTCCTATACCTTCCGGAAAGCCAGCCAGAAATATACCCAACGTATACGACGGGAAAGAGTAACTTTTTGAGCTACTAAACAATACCTCAATATCTGGGTTGGAAAGAAAAATAAAGTTTCTAAAATGAAGGAATATGGAGCGTTTCAGCGTGCAGCGAACAGCGCCGTGGATATAAATGACGTAAGCAAGTATGCCATCGCTTTGGAAGATGGGTTGGGTGAAATATATGTGGAGCTCGGAATATTGGTTAGGGTGACCACGCTCGGTAATACTCGAGTTAATTTGACTTTCGTCAGAAACTTGGATATATCTTGTCTACCTTTGTATTTACTTCTCTTACCACAGACCTACAATAGTGTACTCGATTATCTAATGAATTTAGCTAAAATTATTAAACATGTTTTTATTTATTTACACATCCCTAAACATATATAATCCGTTGGCGTAACGTATTCACGTAAAACACCTCCGGCCTTGCACCTACACAGCCACACCCAGTTTTTTTTTTGTACTTTTTAACAACCTTTACGATATGTCACTCTTTCTTCCTTTTACAACATAAATAGGCAAGAATTCAAAATACTGTATATAGAGAAGTTATAAACTAATATTACAAAGAAATGTCAACTTTCAAATATGTTCACATCATATTTCTATTTCGACTACGTTCGCGCTTCCTAACAGAATTTAAATCATTAAAGGATTAATATTTAAACATATTTTTAAGATTTAGATATTTTTCCCTGAGGGTAACTTTATATAGGCCTACTAAAAACTAGAAAGCCACTTTATTTATTTTCCGTTCGAATAACGGGTACATCAGTTAGTTTTTATATTTGTCAAATGTTTAAACGTATTTGATAATAAGTTTTCTAATACAATGATTAATGGAATTTAGAGGAATAGCAGACATATTAACGTGTATTGGAGATTATGAAAATCAGAGAGCAAAATCCCAAATGGAAAATCATTCTCAGCACAACCTACTGAGTTTCGAACATTGACATCCCCATCACCACCCATCTAGCATATCGCAATAACCCATCTAACAACATATTATATTCCCGTTAATATTGCTGTGTAATCAGTATAAAATAAGTAAAAGTCGGGTCTTATTACGTATATACACATCAAACAGCTCAAAAATATGTGTATGTATTTATGAATTTATAATGTAATTAATAAATAATGATAATGAAAATGTTTACAACTGTAGAATAAAATATAACTAAATTTACTTAAACTTTGGATGCTATTAATTTATTTATATGCTTTTTAGAAAAAAGTTTGGCTTTGTTCTATAGTGATTATATTCTTACTTGGGTTAAGTTTGTTCGGAAAGGAGTACTGATTTAATGCTGTGTTTGAAAAGTTCACTTTAAATACCATCAAAAATAAAATGAGAAGCAAATAATATCTTTCATTTCAAATATATCAAGCATAAAGTCCCTAAGTGTCAAACGTTGGAAACCAACGACGTCCCATTTATCTTCGTTCCAGTCCGAGTTCTGTCAGATTGTTCTTTTTTTTTTGCTTTACTCTCCCCTTTACCTATCCTTCTCTTTTAATCTGTTCTCTCTTCTCGCTAAGTTCTTCTTCTTCTCACTTTGTGATAATTAATGGTTGACCAAAATCCTTGATTGTACGTATCACCTCCAAGTGGTACAATGCTTTGGTGAGCTGTAATTTGGAATCTCGGGTAGGTTGCTACCACGACCAACTCTGAACTAGTTTTTCATTCTACCTCCAGGCGTATGTTGATACATTTAATGAAACTTAAACCCGTGAAGGTGGGCACGTAATTTAAATGTAAAATACATTTATCCCGGTTTTCCAATCACGGGAAGCTTTTGAGGATTATTCCTAGCCTGGTGTATTGAAGGTGTTTATTCCTAATTGATTTCCTATACTCTTTACGCGCAAATAAGGGTACATTTACTCTAAATTATACTTTAATCATACCTAGTATGTTAACACAATTAACACACCAGCGTATACTTATAGAAGGTAGTCAAATGTGATGAAAATATATATATATTATAATATTAAACACCACGTCTTACTACCCATTAAGGTTGTACGCTTATTTACTAATTACACTAATATTTTAGATATCGGAAGGGTTGAATGTAGAGAAATGTACGCACATTAGCGTGGGGGAGAATGGAAAACCATTTAGGAATGATCATCAGTACATTCGACTGACATTGAACCACGTTCTCCCCATCTTTCTCAGTACCGTATTAGTTAGTTTTTTTATTTTTAGTCAATTTTGGTGGCCGCATAGTCTAAGGTTTCACTCTCTTAATAGATTAGAGTGTGATGCATCAAGCCATGTAGCCACCGAAGCAGGCCAAAATAAGAACTTAACTACATCATTATTTCAATTAAGCTATCCAATAGGGAAATGAAAAACTACAAGAATAAAGGTAATAATAACAAACTTAAGCGTAAACTAATTTTCAGTATATGCACAGAAAGTACTCTTTAGGATTATTTTTGGTAAAAAAAAAAGGTACCAAGTGGGACTTAAGATACTATCTTCTTGTAAATATTGATGCATTTATTTCAAATTCTTATCCCTCATCTTAAGATACATTAAATAAATAAATTTATCCTGTAGACTCCCTAAGCTCAAAATATTATAAAAAATCCTTCTCCCCAACATTCATGTTAACATAATTTATATGATATAAACTCAGGTTGCAGACCAGTTTATTGGGACCTCATCTTCTTAGACCATGTAACCAGTGGTGTGGACATTCCTTTGTTCTTCCTTATTCTTCGCTCCCATCCTTGTAATTACTGGCCCGTCCATAAATACACCATTTTTGTATATTGGATTCACTATTTGTTTACAAGAATGCTAAAATTACTATTTATATAAAAGAGTAAGTTAATTTGAAATCATATAGAACTATTGGTATAAATTTGATGGTTAGTATTTTATCAGACAATTGAAACGCCTATGCTGGATCTAATTTCTAAACTATATAGTGACCCATTTGAATTATGTTTGGCAGATTTGTTATTTTTAAAAGCAAGGAAACTATCAATTATATTCATGCTGGGAGGAACTTCAAACCCAGAGGAGGCAATCATAGGGTGCTTGAGTCTCCCTCTGTAAATTTGAAATAAATATAAATTTATCTAAAATTAATTATTGTTTAATTATAAAGCGTTATGGGTTATTTAATTAATGTATCAACGATATTTAGTTACTATTATGTTATTTTACGTTTAACTAACAGACTTTTATCATTCCGTAATGTATATTTGAAATTTTAAAAGTATCACTCTACAACATAAAAAATTAAGTAGCAATAATAAACCATTGGCACAATAATGATATCAGTTTTAAGCAATAAAGAGAGTTTGCTTATTGAAATATTGAAACAATTTGATTACTCTAGTCTCCATGAAATATAGGGGAGCTATTATATATTTATATAGCATTGATTATATTACACGCTGATACAATCTATATGCTCTAAGAAAATGTAGACTTCTCTTATGACAAAATAAAGGTCATAATTTATTACATGGGTATTCTCTAGCCACTTCAATAAAGCAAGGCAAAACTAATTAAATTTAAATGATAAACTTTGTCGGAATATATATTACTTTCCCTTTAAATCCCCAGTAATTTTATTTAAAGGAATGACGAGAGGAATAGTATTTTATGGAATTTATGGAAATGAATCTATGGTATGAAGGTTGTTATCAAACAGTTGCAGTTACAAAATATTACTAAAACCTCTTTGATCTAACATACCTATAAAATAATCCTAGTTGTATTGATATGTTTTCTTAGTGCATATCCCCAAAATATAAGTTTATATTTTCAAAACTACAATTCCTTACGTTTCCTTACTGTGGATTCACACATTCACCGGAAAACAACTTCAGAAGATAAACGGGGTCATGTGACGAGCTCTAAGCCAATCACAAGATTTCCGCTTCATCGGCGCGAGCTGTTCTGCTAAAGGGGTCGTCCATAAACCACGTAATGCTTTTTTATTACCTTTTTAGCTTCCCTCTTGCCCCCCCCCTCCCCCCCTCGCCCCATGTAGCACCATGTAGACATTTAATCTAGTTACGTAAATTCTCTCACCAAAAATGAATGTCATTATTTCATAGGAAATTTTGTGATGGTAAAGGAGGGATTCAGAATTAACACGTCTTAAATTCCATTTCATATCTTGAACATAAATTATTTCAGAATGGATTATTATCTATGGATAGCTACACATACAGACAGACAAGTACAGACATAAAGATGTTTAGTTCAAATTTCTCAGGTTCATTAGAAAAAAACTCTGCTATATATATATTATGGATGACAGGTTTGCGATTTGAGTAAGAGCAAGACGCCGCGACACTAATATGTGCTTACTAGGATGGCCCTATTTTATAGTAGCGCTACATGATGTTGTTAAAGTGTCAACATCAGATATTAGAGGCTGGGAAAAGATATCTTTCTTTATATTATGCACTTTTTTTTATGATAGTCATATTATCATCATATAGAGAGATATTTAAAGAAATATGGGTATAGAACTTTTCTAAATTATTATTCGATTAATCAACAACTTTACTTTAATTAACTTACCAATACCTAGACTCATGTTTTGTTCCAACATCGATCCTGGATCCTGGCTTCACTCTTGAAATAAAACCAGATGGCCAATTAAGCAGAGCTCGGGGTTTAAATACCTGTAGGATATACTCAGAGTGGCTTTTCCTAAATGGTTTTATAATCTCTCTTCACGTTAATGAGGGTAGATTACCTCTAGAATTTTACCTTCCTCATTTCTACTCCTTAAAATAAATAAAATAATTAGAATAACTACAATTTTACTATACCACCTTACAATATGTAAACTTAAAAGGTAGAATTTTAAAGAAAATCTACCAGCATTTGCATGGAGGGAAAGTGGGAAATCATTTAGGAAATGTAACCCTCAGTAGACTTGACCAGTATTGGAACCCCATCTCCCCAACATCGGCCGTCTAGTCTATTGAGAGAATGACAATTTAGACAATGCAGCCACCAGAGCGTATGTATAATAGCTGCATTTATATACATACACATTAGATTTATCAGAAGGAAAAAGGTATAGGCTTAAATACACCTATCTTTTGAGAATAATTAATGATATTTGAAGCTTTACTTTTCATAACATGCTGCAGGTATGAAGAAATAACACTATTGATGGACTCCTCAAACTTGCCTTGAGATAAATTCCTTACTTTTGCTTCTTTCAATTTCCCTACAACATCTTTTTGAGAGACTTCAACTATTTTTTCTGGATATCGGTTTTTATACGCAAGCAATGAACAAGCTTCATCTTTTTGAAGAAATTATTTTTGTGGTGTACAAACACAAGTGATTATTCATGGCCTATGTAAAAGAATGTGTAGTAGGAATCTAAATTATACTCAAACTCTACTGTATTTATAAATTAAGGCCTCTTCGACTGACAGCTGTTAGCCAAGTATAAGAACGTGAGGGGGGTCAGTAGATGGACAAATCTGAAAAAATGCTATGAGTATAAACATGTCACTCGGTTCAGCATGAAAATATGTGTTTTCGAACGTGCTTGGCGTTCATAGTCTCGGGCAGACAATGCTACCTAAGCGCATTCGAAATATTTATAGACAAAAAGTAAGTGGTAAACTTGCATTTTCAATGCCACAGATATTCGGAAGTCATCCATAATTATGTTTATCAAAGTTGAAAACATGAACAATAATATTTTTTTCAGCATTAGAATTTGAGCTTAAGACCTGTGTTACGTAACACTTTGATGTACTCCACTCTTCCCTCCCCTCCCCCCTCCCCCCCTTCAACACGTTACGTGGTTTATGGACGACATCAAAGTTCAACTTATCTTTACTTCATCTGTTCTGCCCAAGATGTTCGGCATGGGAAAGCCAGTCAAATCTCAAAAGCAAACATCTCAAATTAGTGCTTATGCGCAGTTGACAACGCATGAGCTGTAAAGTCAGCAGCAAGCAGACAGCTTCGTTGGCCGTGTGAGGAGATTTGAAATAACCTATTAATGGGTTGTGCCACGACACAGCAGTATTATTTTAAAACTTTCATCGAGAGATGTGACCTGGCGGTCTAGGGGGTACGGTGTCAGACTTCTGTGCTGGTGGCCGGGGTTCAATCCCAGGTCCCGGCACAAATTTATATGATTACTGAACCCTTCCTTCACCTCTGACAAGACATCTTGTGAATGTGGGGAATGCCAGGCCTCCACCGTGGTTCGAATTCCACGTTAAACTGTAGGTCCTCCATTTCATCTCACAATCACCCTGCCATTACACATTAGTGTAAGTGCGTATAACCCGAACGGGTAGTAAGACGCGGTGCTAATAATAATAATAATAATAATTTATCGGGAGAATGATCTAAAAAATATATGTGTATGCACTAGAAAAAAAAATGTTTATAATCAGCTGTTTTAAGTTTGTCCGGCAATGCACAGTGGGTAAAAATACAGCGTGTTAGTTGCTGAGCCACCAAAGCATATTCTGTTGTTTCTTTCCACTGAACGTGTGAATCAAGATTTACTCTAATTTACTATAGCCTATGTCAAAGAGAGGAATTAATAAAAGTGATGCATGGAAAAAATATATCTCCATCAAATAGTTTGTAGACTCGTTGAAAGAGCTTCCTACTTACTTCTTTGACCACATGGTCTAAGGCGTTCCTCTTACAAGATACTAGACTTCCAATAATAGGAAGATTGGGGTTCGAATCTAGGTGGGGTATACTGAGGGTGGATTTTCCAAAATAGTTTTACAATTTCTACCTCCACGTAAATGCGGATATATTTTCTCTAAATTCATATTCCTTCATTCCTAGCTTACTAGCGTAATTATAACATATGCGTGTATTAAAATGAACAGGTAGTAAGACGCATTGCTAAAAAGAATGAAAAATAGCTTCCTGAACCCCTGTGTTCAGATGTGAGAATCAGAAGCCTAATTAAAGTTTCATTTTCTTATTTAATACAATGAATGGTAAACTAGTAAAACATATACTCTCATTTTGTCACCAAAAACTAATACATACACTCTGATTTATTTCATAAACAAGATAGTTTTTTATGTAGGCCTATTTTGTTTAAATCTTCTAATACTGAATGAATTGATATTATTTTACAACTTTTATAAAGTTGTTACTATCAACATAACTATTTATAGCTATTAAATATTATGTGTGTGATTGTGCAGGCCTATGTACACATATCAAATGAAATACACGTAATTATTTATTTAGGTAACGATAACTTTAAAAAAAAAATCCTAATATGTAACATAACAGGCGTTGCCTGGTGTTTATCAATCAAGGCTGATTGATGAAACCACCAAATATGCTAGCACGTACTGAACACAATGTTATTACTAGTAATTTTGTAAGCACAGAGACATTCACAATGCACGTTAAGAAACAGGTGTACACAGATCCTCCTACACAGGCTACAATAATGATCTAGTAGCTAATTTGCACGCTTCAGTCCGTTTACCCTGTAAGGCAAAAGACCTAACTTTACCAATTACAGTATGGTGTTATCTTGTAAGCTGGCCCATAGCGTAGTCCAGCACATTTAAAAAAAAAATAGTTATATGTTCAATGGGAGGTTGGAACCGAGAACCAAGAACACTCAATAAATACAGGAACAGGGACCAGAAAAATATTGAATATTACTCATTACATCTATATAATCCTTTCATAAATATACATATTTATAAATCTAAACTCTACCATAAATAAGTAGTAAGACGCCTGACTTTTAAGGTTAAGGCTTCCAACTTCCGGGTCATTTACGACACAATGAATATAGCCTTCCCCAAAGTTGACACAAGTTGAATGAGTCCTCCCACACTCCCGCCTCATACCTCCCAAAGGAGTCACTTTGACATTCACAAGGAAATGTCCACAATCACGGACCCTCTTTGGACGGTGGAAACTTTAAACAGCCCTTTCACTCAAGAGAAACTTAACTCTCAAGTAAGGTCAACAACAACGGACCAAATAAGTTTCAGTAGCACCAGGAGTTTTGGTCTATGTGTGGGGTTGGTTGAAAGGGGTGATTTTATGGGAGTGAGTGAATATCATAAAATGTTGCTCGATCACTCATGATAAGGGGTGGTTTGGTAAGTCTTGAGAACCATATCCTGAGAGTAAAAATCCTTGCCAGCATACTAAGGTTCATTAAGAACCAGCTGTGAGTTGTCCCGTTCAAAATACCATTAAGAATTTTAGGTTAGTTTTTATTACTAAGGACTTATAAGTATAATCTATTAACTAACTGTTGACACCGTGTGTTCATTTGAAAATTTTCCCCGAAATATCTCGAAAACTATTCAGTGCAGAAAATAAATATTTTAGACAAAATTTGTCTGATTCTGAGAGGGAAGTAAGCTGGTAAGTGCTGGTATGACTTTGGGTGGTGTGGCTAAGATAACGTTAAGGTCACTTTTATTTTATTAAATTAGACTTCCTAAATTTTATTTACATAATCCTGTATATCACGTTATCAAGATGTTGGTTTTAAGATTTTTAAATTAAAAGCTCTCATTATAAATTAGCCTCACAATTTTCAGATTCGCCATCATCGGGCACGGCATTAGAATTTGGCCTACTCAAACATAGCTTTGGAAGGTACAAGAGTTTGTGTGTAAGATTGTAAACTAAACATTGTGTTTACTATCAATGCCAGATACAAATCCATTAGTTGTCTCGTTTGCTTTATACTGTTAACATACAATTTTGAAAAATGGTTTAAAGTTTGGAAAAGAGAACATAAATGAGTTTTTTGTTTGGAGCCAAAGCTCATTGTGTTTGAAGAACAGCAGCAACATTCAATCAAAACACAAGGATAAAACTTATCACATAGATATGTTTTGTATCTTGTTTAAAAATTAAAAAAAAAACTGGATCATTCACAAACAAAGAACGGACTGTGCTTACATTATTGAATGAATTAACTCAAGTGGAAATGTTGGGCACTTATGTGGCAAATCCAAAAAGTTCATTGTGGGAAGTGTTTAAATTTATGTTGTATCAATTGGTTCGGTTCATAAGACATAAAAATTAAATAAGTGACCTCCGTACAAAGTTCAGGTATATTAAACATTAAGCGAAGATGATCCTGATAGGCGAGTACAGTTTTGCGAATAAATGAAAGAAATATTGAATGTGAATCCATTGATATTAGAATGTATCTGCTTTTCTGACGAATGTACTTTTTTCTTAAGTGGTTTTGTAAGTAAACACAACTGTCATTATTGGTGTGATCAAAATATTCGTATTTTTACTGATGAACCACACAATGCGCAGAAAAACTTTAAGTTTAGGCAGGTATATTATGTCACATGATTATTGGTCCGATATTTATTGATGGAAGTTTGATAGGGGAAAATACTTGGAAATGCTTTAAGAAGCTATTCATCTCCCCATAGTGCACGAACTAGAACATCAAGTAGAGAACCATGGAAACATAGAGTTTGATGAAGATATTTTATATTTTCAGCAAGATGGAGCCCCACCTAACCATACACTAATTGTTCGTCAATGGTTAGACAACAGATTTAATGGACAATGGATTGGCAGAAGAGGACTAATTGAGTGGCCAGAAAGGTCACCTGGTTTAACACTCCTAGATTTTTTTATTGGGGACATATAAAGTCAACTAACTATTAGATTAAATCATAAAATATTGAAGAGTTAAAAATATTATAACAATGGCATGTAGAATTATGACAAAAGCAACCCTACAAAAAGCCATTAGTGAATTCCAAAATATACTACATCATTGCTCAGCTCAAAATGGAGAGAATTTTGAAAACAACCTTTAAACTTAAAATAAAAAAGTTTTTTTTTAATAATTATTTTACATATATATATATAAACGTTAATAAAGATACGTGTGTGAGTACCCAGTACACAAACGCTTATACTTTCCCGATATGTGTTTGAATAGGTCAAATTCTAATGCCGTGCCCGGTGACGGTGGATTAAAAACTTGTGAGGCTCATTTCTCGTTATAGATTTTACTTAATAAAAGGTTCAAACCACCATTTTGAAAATGGCACAACGTTATATGCATGCATATGTAATAGAAAATAGGGAATCTCATTCAAAATATCAACGAGACATTAACGTCACCTTATCAACGCCAAACAAGTTCATACTAGCCTTACCACCTTACTTATAATTTTTCTACGATGCTTTGCTATCGAGAAATTTTGGTGGAAATTTTCAAATGAACACCTGGTATAGTCATATGGCTTACCAACTTATTTAAATATAAACCAAACAAAATCATTTAACCCTCTCGCAAGCTCACCCCCATGAAATGGCCAGTTTATTTGACGATTCACTTTTCAAACAAGCTTGGAATTGAACCCGAGAGCCAAGCTCAGACATATGCACTACTGCTAGAGCTAAGGTGTTATACTACAATAATTTAACTGAAGTAATAAGGTATAAGTCAGATGAAACGTAGGCATATTTGTGATGAAGTAGGGGGGAAATCCTTTTATGGAAAAAAAAACCTCTGCATAACTGGTGGGGGTTTGAATTCTAGCATCCACTTCAAAGCAAAACAGATTAAACTAGCATAACATTTAGTCAGTGTATCCTTCAATGTAGGCTGTATTTGCTTAACTATATAGCTTAAACATGTATTATATTGACTTCCTGATTATATCGTAACTCAACAAACCAATTAACTTATCCATGTATTTACAAAAACAGACAGGTCTTTGAACTAATAAAAAGGAAAGACCAATTTAAAGCAGTTTAAAGCCATCTCGTAAATTTAACCCGGGTCCCTTATCTCAATACAGCCTACAGACTTGCTACTGATTGAGTGAAAATATAATTTAAGAATGTATAGTTATTATCATTTTATCTTTGTTTTTGTAAGTATTCTATTAATTTAAAAACTTATACTTGACAGCATAATAGTACTCCTGAGTCGCCCTACCATTACACATTAGCGTAAGTGCGTTCAAACCGAACAAGTAGTAAGATGCGTTACTTTTGAGATAAAACAATATACTTTTTCAAGTCCAGGGAAATTAATAAATAAACCTTAGTTTTTATATTTTATTGTAATAAACTTTCCTATATTGATTAAATTAAATTTATTTTAGACTAGGTCAAATTGTCTCACTACTATTAAATAATAATAATAATAATAATTATTATTATTATTATTATTATTATTATTATTATTATTATTATTATCTAGTAGTAGTAGTAATAACTAAGGTTTATTTATTAATTTCCCTGGACTTGCAAACGTATATTTTTTATCTCAAAAGTAATTTGATTCACCATTTATAATAAGCTTTTAATAGCCAACTATATATTTACAAATAAAGAACTACTTTATATTTTTTAAAGAGCAAGAATATCATATAATTTTTAAGGTTTGTAAAACTTTAAATCTTTTCTTCTAATTGATTTTAGAGTTTTAAAAAGTTAACAGAAGAACCCTATACAAAGTTAAAACTATTGGCTTAATGAAATATTATTATATTTTAGGGCTCCACGTCACAACTCGTCTGGGCTAAGTTATATTTACACGAAATCATGTCATGATGAGAAAGGGTGAGTTTAGAGAAAGTGTTTACCTTTATTAGAAAGACATGTAATAAATCATTTAGTAAATTTCCTAAAATAAATAATCAAACGGAAGGGATCTAAAACCAATATTCCCATCATCGTTAAACAAAACAAGACAATTACATGTTAATTAGGAACATAAAATTGATTGAATGACATAGTTTTTAATAATTTTTTTCAAAAAATTATATCACGTCTATATAAGTTTTATTTAATGTCTGTTTTTTCCATTCCGGCGTGCCATAGATTTGCAATCCCTGGTTTATGATGTCTATATTTTACTCAAGTATGTTGTATTCCATATTATTATATTACATCTTCACTAACATTCAGCGGCCACTTGGTTGGTATAGCTCGATTGTGAGTTGGTGCCATGCGGTCTTATATCTGTTTGTTTTTTTATTAATGGACCAGTACCATTCAATGTAGGATATGTATTTTCCCTATTCAACGATGGGTGATTTTCAACGTGGATACAGGAAAGGGAGGATACAAATTTCTCTCAAACCCTTAACGTTATACTGTTATTCATGTACTAACGAAATTTTATTGCAAATTACTTCCACTTGTATAAAGTTACTCGATATATTTAATGACAACTATGTTTTCCTTTCATTTTTCATAGATAGGATCGGATTTTAAAATGTTCAAGTTCCAAAAACCGGTGGTATGATAGTGATTCGAAGCTAAATACGTACCATTCTTAGGTTCACTATTTATCGTGGTGTGTATACTGACATAAGTGTCCCAGGTTCAAATCCTGTCATGGTCGAGCAATTATGATTGCTTTATTTATAACTTTATCTTTCACAGTGATGATTTAACGCCCAGGGGACTATAATTAAATTGTTTAATAACTTTAGTATCCGACTCCTTATCTAAGTTGGTAGCGTGTCTGTCTACAGAGCTAAGAGACCCTGGTTTGTTTCCTGGAATGGCCAAATAGTAGATCCTTGGTTGAATGTGGGTTCACCCTTTCACAGTAATGTATTAACGGACAAGGACTGGATGGTGTGCATGCCCTAGTCTTTAGTTCTATTATACTTTATGTGAACCTACGACAGGCTTTGTAAGCCAGTAATTTAAAATATATGGCTTGAATAAAAACTTACCCAGGCCACAGGCTGGAGACAGCAATGAATGTAAGTAAATTAAGTATTTTAAAATAATAAATATAATAAAATCGAATAAAAATTGAACCATAACGTTCTATATTTTATCTAAAATTGTAGCATGTATGTCTGGTTAACGAAGTGTCCATAGTTTTATTCTAAATAGATTCATGAAAATCTAACATTTTGGAGAAATAATGGCATTCTCTTTCTCTTTAGTAAACTAACACTTGACAGACTTAATTTTGAGGAGTTACCAGGCCTACACTTAATTTAAGTTGAGATCCTGTGATATAATCAAATTATTCATAAAAGCTCATTAAATACTCCTAATAAAGTCATATTTAATTAACTGTTGACTCTTTTATGTATTAATAATATATATTTAGTTAAAAATATCGTCAAGATATATACAATTATTTTATATGATTACAATAATGCCAATTGTTTATATTTAACCTACATTTTCTACAATCACCTAGATTTTCAACACACAACCGACCAACTAGCTTAACTCTAAATCAAACTCAACACTCACTTGTGAATTTAGCAACATGAAGTTTTGGTTCCTTGATTTTACCCAATGATACATTTACTAGCCTTTTTGATAACCTAACCTAAAACCCTAGTCTTAGTAAACAAACGCTCTATAGATTGAGCTAAATTAACAGGCTATAAAATTAATAAATAATACAATATTGATGTATTTTAATATCTCAAATCCCACAAGGATCCAAGAAAATATATTTTTTAATTAATTTAAATATGACAAATACCTCTTTCAACCTTGATCAAAAATGCATTAGAATGGTCTAATGATTGTCTAACAGATGGTAGTACTAACTCAGTTTGTGTTTAAAATTAGACTCTCCCTGATTTCCCCTGCATCCTATGATAAATCAAATATGCTAAATAGATAGACATGGGAAAGGTATAATTCAGATTAAATTTTCTACTAGCATGAAAGAATAGTGATAAATATTTAGGAAAAACTACCTTCAATAAACTTTAACGGCTGTCAGACCCCGAATTCCTTTTCATCAGCAAACCATAATAAATTGGTTTTACATTAATATTGTCACCCCTTCAATGGGGGTAACTCCCAGTTACCTGGCTAATAACTCATCAATATTATAGTAAAATTGTATATCTTAATAAATTATCAATTTTTTGGGCCCAAATAATAATACAATTTAGGAGAGATTACTATATATTTGCCCATGCTAATGACCTAGATGCGTCATCTGTTAACTACTGGAGAAAATATCAGTGAGCTCTCTGACTAAATGTGGGGCTCCTTTACATTTAGTTTTACGACGAAGGGGAGTTAGGTATTGAATACATGGCAGGTATATTAAGGATTATTTTCTCTGATAGCATAACAACCTTTTAAAAATCAATGGCTTTATTTCTGGTCGTATGAGTTATTCCATTGGCATTTGTTGGCCAATGATAAACAATGGAAACTAATTTTTTTACTACTCAAAATCTGGAAGGCGTATTTCAATTAAAGACTCTATGGTAGATCAAATATTTATTCCAATGAAAGTGTGAAACTCTTCCTCAATTGAATAGCTGCTTATAAACCAATGGTTTGTATATTTTTTCACTTTTAACTAGATACCTCTGTTCCTCACCATCTTCAATAAAAATATATATTTCTAGAGCAGTAATTTAAGCTTTCCAGGTATTCTGGGCCTCAATACATTTCCAACTTTGTTTTTTGGAAGACTCCTATTCTAATTTTATGTCACCTGTCACCAAGTTCTCAAGCACCATTATTGGTTAGAGATAACCTTTCCGCAAAATTTCTGCTTCCTAGCTTTGTTTATCTTCAAGAATTTTTCGGCTCTGGCTTATTAGAGCTCCCCCATTTTGCGGGGCCCCAATGAACATGTTCGCTAACCAAGTAATTTTGCATCTTTTTGGATTAAGGCCTATCTGCCTGGAAATTTTAAATTCAAATATGTACTGGACCCCGATAGCATTTTTGCTTTGTTTTGCTTGAAATCCCATTCTACATTTTGGAGGTCCGTTGGGAATTTGCCGTCACACAATATTCATTAAATCAATCGTCTGTGCTAGGAGCAACCTGTATGCAAAATTTCAGTGTCTTAGATCTTCTGAGCTTAGAGATTTTTTCAACTTTGGTTTTCAGAAAATTTCCCCAATTTGGAGGTCCACATAATAATTTTCTGTCATCAGGTATTCTCAAACCCGTATGGGCTAGGAACTACCTGCCTGCAATATTTCAGGATCTAACTGCCATGGGTTCCAATACATTTTGTCCATTATTTTAGAAACACCCACCATTCTGGGGGCCTCAATATGAATTTTCAACACCAAGTATTTTTGAACCTTTATTTTGGGATACTTTCCTGAAAAATTTCAGCTTCCTATGTCTTCTATATTCCAATAATATTTCGCCTAGACGGAGGAATTGGTAATTATCATGGTAGAGATATTTAATCCCACTCAACACAAAAATGCTTACTACCCGTTTGGGTTAAACGTATAAATATAGTTAAATGTGAATCATCAGCATGCTTTATAATTATCATGGTGAAATAATACTTATGGTGCTTTCTGGAAAAATAGTATAGGGAAGTGTTACTAACTAGCCAAGCAAAACTTAGCCTTCAATTGACAAGTACATGTAAGTTTGGGCTTTGTTATTACATTCTTTTTTAAATTTCTATCAGTTATAACATAATAGTTGATAAAGTGAGTGTGAAATAATGCAAGTGGAAACTCTCACAGACCTTTTGTTTATCTACAGGCCTCTAAAATAGCTTTGTGGAAAGACACACACTTGTTAGGAATATATTATATGTAGATTATGTTATTATTATTATTATTGCTGGTAGTTGGGACATCAAACATAAATACTGTAGTTTGATAATATAACATGTAAATTATAGGTTGATTTATCACACCTTTAATTTTTACTTATTTTATCTTATACAGTTAAGTAGAATAGGAGGGGTTTAACTTGAAGTTATTTATTTTTTTGTGTGTCCTCCTGAATGATAACATAAATCACTTCAGTAAATGAAAAGTATAAACCATAATAATCAACTATATAATATAGGCTGAATGTGTAATATAAATAGAGTAATGATTTAAGTATTTATTTGTCAATACTCAAAATTTGTCCGTTTCTAAATTTTAGTAATTGTTTCAAAACATGTAATTTGAAATAAAATTGATTTAAAAGGATTAACGTTATGTTATAATTAATAAATTGTTTTATAGATTAAAGGTTATATTAAAGATCCCATATCCAAAAAATAACCAATTTTGGTATTGTTTGTTCTGTTCCTGGTAGATATCTGGTTAGCGTCTAATAATCTGAAAAGAAAAAAGAATATTTGTAGAATTACTATTCAAAAAAACTAACTTATATTATATTAAATTGTATAATATGATAGTAAGTTTTTTCATTTAAGGTTTTTCATTTAGGTTTACAGTAAACTAGTTTTTAGTAAACTTTCCATAGAAAAACAAATCATATAAGCTTGTTAAATATAATAAACCTTCTTTATATACATATTTGCAAATACCCTTTAACCAATATTATTTAAAAAAAAAATATTATATTGATATTTATCACAAAAATCTTTCCAGGTACCCACTTTAAACCAAATATTAGAGGATATTTAAAGAAATCATGTTTTCTCAAGTTAGTAATCAGTTAACTACTTACTAGTTAATTAATTTTGAAAATTCAACATACATTATTACATTTTATGTAAAACAGTCCCAAATACCAAATTTGAAAAAAATCATTGTTGCTATTTAAAAAAAAATTAAAAAATCTCATCAATCAGTTATCAGTAAATTATTAATGAATATTTCAAAAACCCAATTATCTAAAATCCCTTATTTAGTAAAAAAAAATACATCAACCCATTTTGATCCAAAGCGTTGGAGCCATTTTAAAACATTTAAAACTGGGAAAGGTAATACATAATTAAAATAACTTTAGCGTTAAAATAAAATAAAAAATACGTGGGTATACCCATATAACATCTGAATATCAAATTAGATAAAACTTATCAAATTGTCTCGGATCTATGTTCAAAGAGAGACATAAATATGTATATGGAACAAACAAAATGATAAAATCTACTTCATTGGATTCAAAAATATGTAAACAGTAAAGACATATTTGTCATATTCTCGAGGTAAAAGATTTTCACGATTACAAAACATTCTTCTAATATGTAAAAGTAAAAAATATCACTCTAAACTGTTGTAAAATATATACTTCCATTTTACCCTATATGTAGTTGGTGTTTGCTTTTAAATTACAAATGTAGTCTTAAAACAATACTTATTGATTTGTTATATAGCTAAATATTTGAGATACAGATATTTTGAGATCCAAACACTCCATATTAAATACAGGTAATTTAATAATTTGTGTTTATCTGCACTGTGGAATTATGGAATATTATATTTAGCTTTGGACTTCAACGATCAAGTATTAAATTAGGTTATTTGTTTTTGTTAAGTTAATAAAACAATAAAAAATACTATATTAAGTCATCCAACCATTGAATCATAGAAACCTAACGGCTGCCTTCTGTAAATGGAGATGGTGCCATATTCTACGCATACAGGGTGTAATGTCATCCGCATAACAAAACCTCATGCCATTAATCTTTGATTTCTAGACCTAAACTACTACATTTTCACTAAAAGCTTCTCATTTGGCCTCATGAAGCGTATTTAAACTTTAATATATTGTTTATTTTAATGTAAAATTCAGTTTAAGAATTATTTTTCTCCACATGATGCCCATACTCATCTACTCAAATAGGATAGTGATTTAAAAATAACGTTTAAAGGAAATTTACTCAAATTAGCATGTGGGGGAGTTTGATAAAACATATAGGAAAAATCACCCTTAACACACCTGCTCAAAATAAACTTCCCCGTCACTGGCAAACCAAACCACGTGAAACTGAAGTTTGATACATGCATTCACTCATGTGGATTGCTCAATTTAATTCATATGTTTCCAAGTAGCTATAGTTATAATACGGTATAATTTCATTGTTATCAAATTTAACGAATGGTTAATTATTTGTAGGCCCAACTTTTGGTTAATACAAATGGTGTACACAATTGATTTTATTCAGTATATCTATTTCCATGTGAATATTGTGGAAACAAAGATATAATTATTTACTACCATTAAACTTATATGTGTAGTAAGTTATGCTTTCGTTTATAATTTCTTTATGAAGCTGATTCCTCTTTGGTGGGTCCCTATTAGTCACGGTACAGCGCGTCATATAGTTGTGGTTGGATGATACGGCCTTCTTATATGAAGAGTAGCTCTGAATATATTGAATCAGCAGCGAGATTTGTCCTCTATTGATCATTGGTCAATATTGAATATTTAAAAATCATGATTTTTCTACGCAGTAGAAAGGACATATACATACATATAATTTGTAATACTGCAGGATACTAGCCTAACGTATATGTGTATATGTTTAAATATATATATATATGTTTAAAAATATATATATATACACGCACACACCCACAAACACATACACACTCACTCACTTAGAAGCCACTAGCAAAACGAAAATGCTGATATTTTCAATTAATAACGGATAATTATACTCCAGAATCACTTGTAATTTATAACAATGGAGAATGTTTCTTTAATGGTCACAAAGCTTCTCATTTTCTCTTTCTCTCAAATTCTAACAACTAGGCAACAAATAATATATAGATGTGTAGAAGATGCAAGCTTTCATTCGTTATATTGTGATATTGATTTCTAGCAGTGAATTATGGAACTAATTAGAATATTACCAATATCCTAATAAAGTTTTGCTTATTTAATAGCGTTTTACATATCTATATAATAAATGTATTCAACTTAAAATCGTTTATTTATATTTTTAATAAACATAAACTAATCTCTGTCCTCCTTAATGACCAAACTAAAAATACGATTTAATGTATATGAAAATTGAGTCAGTGTCAACATATCCATATACAAACAGACTGTTTAGTATAATTTTTATTTACAAATTAAATATTTACAATTTTTAAACTTTTATTTCTTGTCTGTATTATATTTGTTATTTATTTGAGCTATTTTACGTCCACTTTGAACCGTCTAGTTATAATAACACCCAGAAATTCCCATAAGCGAGAGCGCAAAGGTTTACAAATTTATCCGGGTAAGGTATTTCCAAATAAGTTCTAGGGTTCTTTTACATAAAACACTCGGTATAGCCTTAAAACCCGTTCGGCGGAGGTTGTGCTACGCATTTTTATCGATTAATTTAAATGCGTGGTTCTCAACTGGATTTGAATCCACGAACATCGTGTCCTGAGAATTGCACTTTACCCCAAGACCACAAGGTCACGCTTAACCTAATTGAGCATATAAAAAAATAAAAGATTGATTCAAGTCCAACAATTTAGTATATAAAATGTGTTAAACACAATTTATATATACATATATATATATATATATACGAGAAGTTATAAATTAAATATAGGATACATTATATATATACAATATTAGATTTATATATACAATATAGTCTATATATATATTTATCTAGTATCGGATAAATTATCAGGTATTGTAACTCAATGTTAGTTAAACAAATCACGAAATATTTTCTTTATCTTTAATTTGATCAAGTTTAAATTGAAAATAATAAACACAATTATTTTTACTTAATATATATTCAGTTTGAGGGAAGAAGACTAGATTACCTACTTTACTGGATTCTACGAATACTTCCTCTCTAAATATGTAATTTAAATATATTTTTATATACATTTTATAAAATAAAAGTAGATTTTTTTAAATTTAATGAACATAGCTAAAATTACGAAGACAGGTATGTCAGGGTTCAAATCCCAGTCAGCTGTACTGAGGGAAGATTTACCTAAATTGTTTTTGACACTCCCTACACGCAAATACGGGTACACTTGCTCTTAGTTCAACCTTCTTTATCTCTAACTCATGAATGTAATTAGTACACATTCGTTTAACCTGAATAGTTTAAACGCAATGAAAAAATAAATGATGATGTTAGTCAAATCTAAAATTACCATTCAAGCCAAAAAATTATGACAGGAAAAAATTATACATTAGTTCAATATATTATCTCCAAAGGAATATTTTTAATCAAAATTAAACTAAACACATTTTAAGTTGGAGGACTATCAATAATACCCATTTATAATAAATGTTACCTTGAACACATCATACTTGGGATAGATCCTAAACAGAATTCTCTTGGCTATTAATGGCCATGTTGTGATCCAACAAACTTGATACTGGTGACCTGGCGGTCTAGTGTTAAGGTGTCAGAATTCAGTGCTGGGGGTCCGGGGTTCAATCCTTGGTCCCGGCACAGATTTATCTGATTACCAAGCCCTTCCTTCCTTCTAACAAGACGTAAATTAATCACAACTTGTGAATGTGCGGAATGTCAGGCCTCCACAATGGTTCGGATCCCACCTTAAATTGTAGGTCTAACTTTTCATCTTAGAATCACCCTATCATCACACATTAGAGTAAGTACGTATAGCCCGAACGGGTAGTAAGACGTAATAGTAATAATAATAACAATGTTGAACCTGAGAATTTTGATACAATTACGCTAAACATTATTAATCTTATAATAATAATTTATGGTATTTAAACACCTTCTTGCCATTATTAGTATCGAAGTGTAAGAAATAATTAAATAAAAACTTATCACCTTATATACAATACATGTTTAAATACTTAGAAGCCGATGTACTTCTACGGATAGCACCTTAAATAGGTACGCAATAAATCCTCAGCAAGGCATTTCAGCTTTGTGCGGTACTCTATATTTTAATTAAAATAACTTTGAATTAGAGACTGGTAAATCGTTTGAAGAAATTTTTAAAAACACAGTAAAATAGAATAATAGTTATTTTAAATGGAACTAAATCATTGAGATTATTCCATATTATTGATAATCAAGAAAAGAGATGCATATATAACTGCAGATAGGTACATAGTCTGGTTTGAGTGTAATCTTGTATCTAACGTTCCAATTAACAGAACATAAGACGTGCTCTTAAATTATATAAATGATGTTATGAGTACTTTTCCATTGTCATTCATAGCTTCTCTCAATAATAAATAATTAATTGAATATTACATAATCAATTGAAAGCTGAAAATTATATTTAAATTTTACTATTCAACATAATTTTCTCCCTCCACTCAAATTCTGGCTCACTTCTTCTAAAATAATTAATAATTAGTACTTAAAGCGTATTGCCCGAACGGGTAGTAAGACGCGGTGCTAAATAATAATAATAACATAACTTTCAACTTTCAATTTATAAAATAATTACTGTCGTGATTCATAGTTTATTTGAAAATGTAACGATATGTAAATAGTAGTTAACTTACCAACACGTTTATTTAGTGAAGGCTGGGAATAATCAATATTAAATTGTTGTTCTGATCTTTGTTTAGTAGGCCTATATCTTGGATATGACTCATCATAATTATCTAAAAAAATTAATAACAATTAATTACAATCACCAAGAAAATAATACAAGAATCACATTGTAACCATACTATAGATGGTACCTTATAATTTTTGAACCCTCCAAATCCTTTACAATGGGAATCCATGCCCTCTGAAATAACACTGAGTAAAGCGAAGCCATTAAAGGAGGGGAAAACTGATACCATTCTGCTGAAATAAATACACATTCAGAAACTCTCTCATTGAAAGAGAAGGGTGCCAGCACCCCTTTCTTTAGCATTAACAGTTCCTCACACGCGACAAGTGGCCAATATTGTAGCAGCTCCGGCACAAATTCTTCCAGAAAGATTCTATGAATATGTCTAGTCAAACTTGGTGGCAGGGGATAAGGTCAAATAACCTTATCGCTGATTATACCTGCCCATATATTCACAGCAAACCTCGCTTTGTGGTTGCGAGCATCCCAAACATGGCTTTTACGGCAATTGAAGAATGGTTAATGATACCTCATTAGTGAACAGTACTTTACTAAAAAAGATAGTCTCGTTAGACAACTCTTCAATATCCACTGATATATAGGGGTTAGAATTAAGCACCTGTGGTATTTTTCAAGATTAAGGAAGTAGCATAGTAGCAATTTACGCTTATTTCAGTTGGATTTTATCAGTCTTTCTAAACTTATATGGCCTCGCTTGACCCAGAATGACTTAGGAAAATTGTATATTCCTCTATTAAAGTTGTTCTACCGAAGTCCCTCTAACTACTCCTTAAGTTTAGATCTAATCAACTTTACTATACATATATAATATGTGAATGCTTGATAACAAAAAAGTCAACATTTAATTAATTGCTTACTTCCAAAAATAACATAAAATTTAATGTGAAACAAGTCAGGAATTGAGGAAAAATCATTATAAGAGGGGAAAGTTAACCCCATATATTTAGCATTTTTCTAAGACTCATCTTTAAATAATATATTTGGGACTTGTATGCATACTAGAGAATAGCTTCTATTAAAAAATAGTGAATTAGCCCTATCTCGGAATAAAGTATATCAGTATAATGGTATAGGGTATTAAACCCATAACCGTGAAACATAAAAAACATCTATGGCGTAAGCCCACAATCAAGCTAAATTGACCAAGTTACCACCGTATGTTGTCAATGATAGTGCCAACACTTACAGATAGAAAGTGTCATGTGTTCAGAAAAAATAATCCTCCCCTCCAGCTTTTAATCTCAGTTTTATAATCGGGAGCCGCTAATTTATTATTAATGTAGCTACTCATTTGTCCTCGTGAGGTTGAGCTTGACTTCGTTCTCAACCCACTGCATCACAGAAAAATATGAAATTGAGAACGGGACTTCTGGATATATAGCTGGGAGCTCTGTCCACTAGTACTAAGATTAAATATATGCCTTAAGTTTCCAATTTAAGGTAGCTACATATATACAAGCAATATATCATTTATAGCATATTAATTAAATGTGTGTTCGCTCTATCTTCAATAAACAAATATATTTGTTATTTTTCAGTTTTATTTGTCAGTTTTTGATCTAGCACTTATGGTCCTCACGGGGTTTATAGCACCAAGCTAGCAATATTTGAAAAAAATTAAATAACTACCATAGTCTGCCAAGTCTATTGATTTAAGAGATAGCCGTACTAGTGAGAGGTAGGACTATATCGTATACTAGTGTTAAAGTTGTATAATGCGTTTGACCTTAATAATATTATAAAATAATACATCAAAGCTACACGCTTGAAGGTTCTACTAAACATGGATACCACATTTCGCTATCTATGTTTCTTGCTTTTGAAATTTTAGCGTAAATAGTCTCACAGTGGACCATATATATACTATTATATTTTATTGTATATGCCGAATATCGATCTTATCATAGTTTTTCTCTCGGGGGTAGCTTAAAGATAATTATTTTTATGTAAATTTTGAAAAAATCGAGTATTTATACCAAAGGTTTAGGAGTAATTAATGTACAATTCAGAAATAGTATACATGTATTAGTGCAGGGAAAGAGTAAACATTTTATGAAAATCCACCCTCTGAATTACCACCAGCAATATTGACTGTCGAATGTGATTATTGCTATAAATGATAGAGAAAAACAATATTTGTTTAGGATTCCAACGCATACATTGCTGTGCCTCATTGTTCGGCCCTTCTGACTTTTCCCTGCACTTGCACCGAACACGCCAACCACCCTCTCTACCTCCTGGGCTGCTCCACAGATCATGTTCTTGTTGCCTTCCGTGATGAGTTCAATTTTACTCCGAGCCAATGAGACCACTCTGCCCGATTCTATTCTTAGGCACCTCCAGGAGGAATATCTGTTGGGGAAGGCTTGGAAAATCTAGAGGGACCCGGTGGACAAGGCCAAATAGAGCCACAAGTTCCATATGGTAAAAGAGATGGTCCAAGAATACCATAACAGTGTCTCAGAGGACAATATTGAGAACCTGTGCTTACAGGACAGGTCCCTGTGGTGCATGACGAGGAACTTGATGTTTGTCCCCTTACCGAGGCCGCCTATTGCAGGTAGTAATCGGGTGAATAACTCTGACTAAGATGAGATCTCGCTGAGAGCCTAGAGGCACAATTTATATCTACTAACGACCCGTCAGATCCAGTGCCCATTGCGCACGTGGCTCAGGTTACCGGTTTGGTCTCGTACAGACCCTTGGATGAACCTGAACCCATGGAGATGACAGAAATGTCACGGGTGTAAGCTGCTCTAAGACTAGAAAAGGATCCCGGACGCAATGGTATCAATAGAGCAGTCCTCAGAAAGTTTACCTTGGAGGTGATTAACCTCTTCATTGAAATATAAAACGCCGTACTGCTCCTGAGTCACTTCCCCGAGCTCTGTAAGCATGCCAACGTCATCTACTTTAATAACCCGGGTGAGAAACCGTCCATAGCTTCGTCTTAACGACCAATCGGCTTGCTCGACTGTTTGGGCAAGTTGTTCTAGAGACTTCTACTGACGAGACTGACCCAACATGCTCATGGGGTGGGCATCTTGATGGAGGAGCAGTTTGGATTTTGGACGGGACACACTACGTCTCACCAAATCGTTCAGCTCATGGAGTGGGTCACTAGGAACTTCAACATCATCAGGCTGACTGGTGCTATCTGTTTCGACTTTGAGAAAGTATTACACAGTTTTTGACGCTTAGGTCTCTTTGTTAAACTTTTCTCCCTGAACCTAACCTCCTATTTAGTTAAAGTTGTACAATCTTATCCATCCCACCGCACCTTCTCCACTACCTTCAGGCACGCTACATGCCAAGTCAGAAGAATCCGGGCTGGAGTGCCACAGGGTTCCCTCGTGGGCCCGGTGCTCTTCAGTCTGTATGCGCATGCCATTCCTACATCCACAGACACCAAGTTGGCATTGTATGTGGATGACACTGCTCTAGTAGCAAAGTTGTGGTGAGGGAAGCTGATAAAGAGACGACTCCAAATGCACCTGACGCAATTGAAGGGGTGGCTGACAACCTGGAGGGCAGTATTAACGTGGAGAAGAGCACAGCAGTGCTCTTCACATGCAAAAGAAAGTCCTAAAAGCCAGACTCTCTTTCCGGCTGTTTGGAGAGCAGATCAGATATGCAACCAGTGCTAAGTATCTGGGCCTTACGCTGGAAAAACCAAGCTGACCTGGTGACTACACTACACTGAGAGACTGAACAAGATAAGGCAAAGGCTGGGAATCATAGGAACACTGCTTAAAAGGTATAGTTTCCCGTATACAAGGAACGGTATGACACTGTACAAGTAGTTGCTCAGACCGATACTTTACTATGCATGTCCTGCTTTGGGCCAACTGGTGTACACGTATATGAGGATCATGCAGGCATTCCAGAGCAAGTGTCTGAGGATCATTGTGGACGCACCTTGGTACGTTCTGAATGTGAATCTGCATCGAGACCTAAATATGCCTACCAACAAGGACCACTTTTAGAAACTGGCGCAGTCCTTCTACGTACTGATACCACTAATACTCTTATCCAGGGGCATAGGAATAATGTCGTTGACCCTGGAGGGTGTCACTGACGTCCCAAAGCCCTGTTCAGATAAGCGAAAAATGTCAAACAGTGGTTTGGGATGATCTCACACAACTCTTCCCCCCTCCCCCCATTGAATAGTGTAACAGCATGAAACTATAAAAGCCCTTATTCGTTTTTTCAATATACTTGCCCCACCTCCCCTCACCTAATATTAATAATATGATTTTTCTTTGTTTCAGAACCTTCACGAAATGTGAAAATCTATTTGTTTTAGTATCGAAACCTCTCTTTGTGATCATTTGGTCGGTATGTGTTGATGTGTTGGAATTAGCTCTTATGCTCCCCTTCAATAATGGGTTTCCTCTGTTGCCTATACTTGCCCACATGCCAATAGAGCCATTGACAAGTAGAGGAAGCTTTGGCTGATTTGTTATGCGAGTTAAAGGTTGTTATCACAGACCCTTATCCTAGTTACATGAACTTGACATTGCATGACTTGGTACCTTTGATTAAGTTGTACAAAATACATGGTTATCATTGAATGTTGCCCGACTTAGGATATCAACCTTGACAGAGACGCCAAGCTAGGTCACCTGAGAAAGGGCTGATTTGTTTTGTGAGTTACAGGCAGCAGTCGCTATCCCTTATCTTCATGGAATGAGGGTGAAACAGTGAATGGCTGAAATTATATACATTTAATGAATAATGGAATTGATTGTGAGGTTGTGAATGATTATCTGAAAAAGAATATATGTTTGATTAGTCTATAACAAACTTTATGAATGATGGAATTGATTGTGAGGTTGTGAGTGATATTTTTTTCCTCTTCTCTCTCTCTCTCTACTCCAGCCTTGGGCGTTTGTAAGATCTTGGTTCATGTGGGTCATAGTTTCCCAGTGCGTGTATGATGTAATTCTCGTGTGCACTCTGTTCATAGAATTTTTTCTTCTTTCCTTAAATATTTCAGAAAGTGTTTTACTGTTGGTCATTGCGTAAAGGTGATCATTTCTTGTTCTTAGGTTTGTTCCAGTTATGAGTCTGAGAACTTTGTTCTGTACTGTTTGTAGCTTGTTGATGTGGGTTTATGCTGCGTAGCCCTGGATGAGTTTAGAAGTTGGCTGGAAAAATAGAGGATAAAGGTCAACGCAGATAAATCGACAGCCATGATAATTACGAAGAGGAAACTCCAAACCCCGGCCCAGCTTGTAGTGTTGGAGAAGGCTATCCCCTACAAGAAGTCAATGAAATACCTCGGGGTGATGTTAGATTCCAGACTCACTTGGAAGGAGCACGTAGTCTACTCAAGGAAAAAGGCAATGGGGGCCTTTATTGCAAATTATGGCTTGTTCAAGAGCCCAGTGCTGGAGAACAACATCAAGCTGCTGTTGTACAAAAGATTAGTACAGCCTATTCAGGTATACGGATGCGAGGTGTGGGGGTATGCTTCTGATTCGGTGCTAGATACTCTACAAGTAGTGCAAAACAAGGTACTTAGGTGTATCTAAGGTGTGAACACCCAAACTAACAATGCGCACAAACACGCTACCACCACTAGTGCGACTCTACAAGAAATCTTCTGGCAGCGAGGTGGCAAATTCTACAAACAAGCCCGTGAGGTAGAAGACAACGCCATTGTTAGAAGACTCAGCCAGTACAACATCAGAGAGCCAAGGAAATACAAGAAGCCCCGGCTCGAATGAGCAAAACACCTACACACCTTCCCAATCAACCCTTTCCTACTAACTACTCCTATTTCTCAACATTGCCAAATCCTTGGGTCTTCACTCCCACACTTCTTCATAAGCTAGAATCATTTTTCTTCACACCTGCACTTTCATCAAAGCCATGTTCGCTTAGTGTCTAATTTAATTTTATGTATCTTCTTTCAGCTCGACTACTCACACACTACACCAAACTCACTTCAGTCCTAACTGCGCTTGTGTTTCCATCACAGTGTACGATGGCTCAAATTAGCAACTCCTCACAAACACTGTCGCTCCCAACATACAAGTCTTCACCCTCCAACTCCATTTTTCCTTCACAACCAATTTACACTTTTAGAAATAGAGGTTATGATCTGTGATTATGATCTGTGACTACAGATTGGTACTTTAGGCATAAACAAGCCGCCTACCCCATCTGAAAGTCGCTTCTGACATTCAGAGCGAGTAGTTCAAGGCAAACAAGGGAGTAAAACAGATTCCAATGATTATAAAATTATGGTTCTCCACATGTTCGCGAAAGAACAAATCAATTGTCAAACGTCAAAGAAGATAAATATTGTTATAATCCTCTCCCTCCACCTTCACCTGTCCCAACACGACTCACGTTACCAGGGCCTTCACCTTACTTCACACCGCGACTCACGTTGGCTAGACTTCCTCATGTCCCACCGCGACTAACGTTGTCGGGACACTCCCGATTAACTTTTTCCTACCCCTACTCACATGATCCCCGAGACCGGTGTCTAAACATAACGTCCCCCGGAGAACGGACATCGTCTATACCTGAACCAGTTAACCTCGAGGCTGACAACCTAGGGATAACAAAATTACTAGTAATGTTGTTTATATAAGGATAGTAAATTTGTAGTGAGTTTTATCAACAAATAAATAAATAAAACTCAACAAAAGGAAAAAAATATACTTAAATTAATATGCTTGTTTTTTTGAAATGTGTATTTTGGAAAATATTTTTAAGGATGATAATAAATTCTTCCTCTGGGCGAAAATAATTTAAATTTGTTTTAAAAATAATTGGAAATTTATATATTAAAATTAAAACAAAAAGTAAATTTGTTTATACCTATAGCTTATCATATTACGATACATCTATTTACCGAACAGGGACAGTTTTATTGATCTAACATAAACTAAAATGTAGTTACCATTTTACTATTTCATTTTGGATTTGTCATTATCATGAAGTAAAATAAAATTAAATAGTTTAAAAATGTATGCTTTATACCTAAATTCTCATTTAGTGTTGTGGAATTAATTATAGAAGGCCTCTGTTTTAATAACCCTCATTTGAATGTATTCGAGTTGTTTTTTCTTACGTTGTGGTATCTATTTTTTCTAGGTAAAGAATAGTACCTTTTTCTATAACACAATCAACCTAATATTGTGCTTTTAGGTTCAATAATCTATAATTTTATTTATTACACTATCAACGTTGATTAAAATGCGTGTTTGAAACTTTATCACTTCAAGAATAAAATATACAATAAGTGAGTTTAAAACGTAATCAATCACACTTAGATATTTATTCGTATAGGGTGGCCAGTCCCCAATTATTTTTTTTCGCTGTTTATAACCGATATGGTTATTGGTGAGGCCCTCGATCCCAAAATTTCGTGATATATTTTTAACACTGAATATATCTTAAAGCCATTTAAAGTGGCATTATTTTATTTTAACATAAATTGGGATGCAGCTTTTATAATAAACAATTAGGCTAAGATAAATAAAAATACTCATCATCAATAATTCTTTTTGTTGGGGCTAGCTATTCCCATTTTTTAACTTTTTGCATTGTCTGACTTAGTGCTCTCACCTTTTAGTGGAAAATTATTACTACTTATATAATATATAAATAATATCGTTGTCCAACTTACCCGAATATAAATACTTTGAATGTTTATGTTTCTTTCCATGAGGTGAGTTTGAGATAAGAGTACCTGAAGTTAATCTATCATCTGAAAATAATAAGTATGCATAAAAATTAGGACATATTTTATCTTAAATTACATCATATAAACATCTTAAGATGGGAGTGTTGGGAACGTGAGCTCAGGAGATTATTTTTTAAAGTTTTTATAGCAACATTTTTTTGCTAATGTTTTTGGGATTAGGAGGTATATGTTTAGAGGAAGTGTACCCATATTAGAGTGAATAGAAAGTAGGAAACCATTTTAGAAAAAAAAAACCTCTGTACATACGACAGAGATTCGAACATAGATCTCACCGTCATTGACAGTCTAATCTACTACGAGAGTCAAGCGTTAAGCCACGTGGCCACTGAAATGGTCTCAAGAACTATTGATATCATTCATGTGAATAAAATTAAACTATATTTATACTCGAGCAATATTTAACTTATTTTAGCCCAATCTTATTTGGTTATAAAAATGTCAATAACAATGTTCTAAATTCACATTCCCTAGTCCTATACCACCACTTTATAGGTGACAGACTGACCTAGGTTGACTACAGTATGACCTTATCATAGAAGCTACACCATAGTCCAATCCATAAAGGAAAGTCTGCTACCTTTCAAGGTAAACGTAGAATAAATAAGAAAAATTCTATTTTTATAAATTTCAGACAAAATTTTTTTCAAAAGTTGGAATAAACAACACTACTCGTGACCATACTTATCGAACATGCTAGCTACATTTGAACGTGCCAGTAGACGTGTGGGCAATTGTGCCAGTATTGCCTTGTATGGTTTTCCTTAAATTGCCGTTAAAATACCACCCGAAAGCTTGGTTCGTTTTTCGTCTTCTTAAAAGGAGTACTACATTTACACTCAATTCTCTCTCTAAAATTCCTACCTAATGAGTGTAATTATTCGAATAACAAAGAAATTTCAAATGACGTGGGTCAATTAAAAACAATAACTAAATGTGCAAAGTACTAAAATACATACATTGTCTGTAGCGAATTAAGGGTTTTACCATTGTTTAAGAAAATAGTTTTCTTCTTTAAAATCAATGTTACAAATATCAATAAATTCAGAATTTTAGTTCTTTGAAAATTAAAGGTAGCATTATTGTACACACGTGTAGTATATCTAGCCTTGCTTACAAAGGGATAACCCTATTTTACAGCTCAAAATACTACTAGCTATAATATGCATACAACTATATAAAGATATAATTTGTGATTGACACCTCGTATTCATTATTGTATTATTATTATTATTATTATTATTGCTCCTAATTATTTCCGGTGTCAACACTATATATCCTCTACTGCTAATTTAATAGATATATTCTATATAACTATTCTTACGTTTATTGTTAAATATTTATTGTCTTATTAACAAATGACAAGTTTATGACTGCTATTTGTGGTAACATGGACAAAATTAAGGCTGGTGGTATGCTTGTTGGCCAGTGAGGGTGGTGTTAGTGGTTGAAGGAAGGAGGGAGGTGGGTTAGGGATCAAATTACAATCAAGTAAGAGTGAATCTTTCCCAATGGTTTTCCTCTCTTTATCCATGTAAATTCGATTATGTTTCCTCTCAATTATATTTGCATCATCCCAGCATCACTAACGTAATTAAAATGGGAATATGACTGACGTGCGCAGGGAAAAAAATTGTATGGTGCACCATACAGACTTTATATTTCTGTAATCTTAAAATAGAAACCTTTACCAAATGCTTATAAAATTCGTATAGTGAAATAAGATACACTGTCGCAGAAACACTTAAGCAAATATCATAAATGTTATTGTTACAGAAATATTGAGAAAAAATTAGCATCTCTTTCAACCATAAAGCATAAAAATCAATTACATATGTCAAATTATTCCGTAAATAATGTATATTTTTATAAATAAAAAACTAATGGTTATATAAAAATATATTCCTTATTAAAATATAATTTAAACAGCTTTACAACTTTACGATGATAAGTGATTTCATATCACAAACAGTTACGGATATATGATACAAAATTGTTAATTTTTGCCCCAAGCTCATTTTCCTGAATAAACGAGAGTATTTCTAATTGTAATTTTTTTTTAGCGTTAATCAATGCTTAGATACAAAATGTAATCAAAATCGTTAAAGTGGATTTAAAAAAAATAGATTTTATTTATTTTTGCCCTTCAATAAACTACCCTTAATTTTAGTGTTGGATATAATATAATTCTAAAATTACTTCTGAGGGACCATATGAAAACCAATTCATAGCCTGATCGGTAAAATGGTTTAGGCTCTAGTAGGAGATACAGATAGACGGCAACCAAAAAAACACTTTTCTGTTTCAAAATATGAGTTCTATTTTTTTTTCTATAAAAATACTTCTCTCGTCGAGGGGTTGGTTAAAAGAAAGTAAACGTTTATATATAACTATCATGCCAATTTATATTACCTTGGCTTCCAGCCTGAGTCTCTTTAGATGTGTAGGGTTTAATATACTCTGAGTCTTCTTCTCTTGAATGTGCTATAAAGGACGTGTAAATAATTTGTATTAAACTGCTTAGCACGTTTATTTATACAATCATTAAAACCTGAAATAGCTATTTTTGATACTACCAACCTGAAATTACATATATTAAAATATTCACAAGTTAAAGTATGATTTTAAGTAATTATTTATGCTGCTGTACTGTATATAAATATATTATAGTTTCTTTAAAATTTATAAAAGCTTATAGATTCATATATATAGCGGATAGCAATAAATATATAAACCAAATATATATATATATATATATATATATGATCTACCTTTTGTATTGGCGCTAGGCCTCTTTGAAGGGATGGAATCTGAAGATGTTAATCTGTCATCTGTTGAATCTCCTGTAAGAGCAATTTAAATAAAAGATAATAAACATGTATAACACTGCACTTATTATAGGCATAGTAAAATATCTAGTTTGGGAACAACCAATAATAATATACAGTATTTTGTTTATAAAGGAAGTGATACATAACAAATTATATACATGCGCTGGGTGTTATTTAATTAAATATAAATTTAACTAATATTAACAAATTACAAATTAACCAAACTTGATAATTTTATAAATTTGAAAATCAGATGGATATAAATCTCATTTATATATGTTTATAAATGATAGCTTAGAATGAATGTTTCAAATAATCGTTTTATACTAATTTAAAACAATTTTAAGAGTATTATATAATTTTTAATGACGTACCATTCAAGTCGTGTTTTTTTTTAATATCTGAGATTTTAACGATTGTAGGCACAGGCATAAAGTTTTTGTGAGTCTCTGACTGTCCATAATCTGAAAACACAAAAATTAACGTTCAGAAAAATTGATGTCTTATAACTTTTAACTTTAAATAAAAACAGCTTTATCGTGACTATAAACACTTTATAAATGTTAAAAGTGCAACCATCCATTTTCATTATACTACGTATGGTTCAATAAAAGTCTAGAGATACTGGAAGGATTATGACCTAAGAAGGACTAGACATTTTCATAGTCGTGTGTTTATACTAGTCCGAATTAAGTTTATTTTAGGTAAGATTATTAATTTTAAATAGGTGTACAAAAATATTTTATTTTCAAGAATGGTTTAACTACACGGAACTGTAGGTACTACTTTTATAAATGATCTCTTTATAGCTTACACCTCAAAATATTTGTGTGAATCTTTGGATAATATGGACGGCTCTAAATGTGGTACAAAATTAAAACATATCTTAATCTACTCTAAGAACATTTTAGTGATTTATTATTATTATTATTATTATTATCAGCACCGCGTCTTACTACCCGTTCGGGTTATACGCACTTACGCTAATGTGTAATGGTAGGATGATTGTGAGATGAAATGGAGGGCCTACAGTTTAACGTGGAATCCGAACCACTGTGGAGGCCTGGCATTCTCCATATTCACAAGATGTCTTGTCAGAGGTGAAGGAAGGGTTTGGTAATTTAGTGATTCGGTTAATTCGGTTTATTAACTATTCGTTGTTTACACTTATTCATGACAATTATCAAAAATATTTTGATTAAACTATCCATTTCTTCTCCTTCTGATAAACACATCTGGGATCAAATAAATCAATTACTATCTAAAATAATATAATAATAATAATAATAATGGTTGATATGACTTTATTCATTTTGAAACAGGTATGATTACTAAGCTTCATTATTACAACAACACCTACATAGCTTTTTACTTTATATGACTGATAATGACATAGAAATATCGAAGGATCTATCATATAATAATTATTTCTTACGAAGATATGGCGGACAACGTGAACAAAATTATTTAATATTATTTTTCAAACTTGTTTAAAAAAATCTTTTCAACAACTAGTATTTTTCAATTGATAAATGCTTTTAAATTTTTTAAAACCACCTGTTTTTCAATTTTTGTTTATTTTTCTAACTTTTGATTATTTAACTAAAAATTGTTTGTTTATGAATGTAACAGTTCCTTAACTCAAAATGTATTTTAAAATTAATCAATGTGATGAATAGTAGAATAAGTAAAAGGATTATATAGAAAATTTAATTCATTGTTAATTTTGACTTACTTTATATGTAGAAATGGCAATGTTTACCTTTCAAAGATCAGATGGAATATATATTTGGGTTTATAAGTACATAGCTTTGAATCACTAGACATGTGTTTTAACCAACCTTAATCTTGAGTAAAATTGTTCCTTTTTTAAATATGTCAGTCATAATTACATACATATATCTGAGACCTGTGTTACTATTAAAACATTCCATTGTATGTATTATTAAAAAAATGACCAATACGTTATTTTTTAAACTTAAGTATCTACTAGGTGTATTTACTGTACTTATAAGTTTATTGTATATTTTACTCAAATAATATAGTAAACTTAATTAATTTGGAAGCCTTTAGGGTGTATATAATATTTATAAAACACAAGTATAAATACATTATTTAACAAAAAATTGACTTGCAAATGTGTTTGTTGCTATAAAAGTTATAGCTACATACCATGTTTTGATATTATTAAACATCTGTAAGTGACTGATAGTTTTGTTATATAAAGGCAGTAAATATGTGAGGCTAATCACCCAAAAAAGCAAATAAAACTCAATATTATTAGTTAGCTTACCTGAAAACTGGTGTTCATGTTTTTTAGAGTTGTGTTTTGGAACATATCTTTGAGAATTATGCTCATATTCTTCCCCTGGAAGAAATAAAGTTAAATTTGATTTTATAAATATTTAAACATTTATATAATAAAGTATTTTCTTTATAAAATATTTAAAGGTTTGCTGTTACTATATAAAACATTGAACTCTTGTTTAGCTAACAGAAGTTTAAGAGTATTTTTAAAGGTGTTTTTAATATTTTCTCAATATAAAAAATTATAAACAAATAATAGTAGCATAAATTCAATATAGCCTTTGACTAGGGGTTTTCATCCCAGAGATACGTACAATCTTGAGTACACGATGAAAGTTTTAGGGGTTTATATAAGTAATTTAAAGTAAAAATCCAAAACTTATACATTAATATGTATGTTATATATTATAAGTGAGGATGAAGGTGTTACGAGACTACACTAATCTAAAATTCTGGTAGGCAACAAAGAATAACACCAGATTACATTATTAATGCTCCCCCACCCCCCGATTTGGTACAGCCCTAATTTTTAAACAAATCTCTTCTTTATTAAATGTTCACTCTTTAGACAGGCTCATTTCCTTGCTCAAATTGAGTCCTCAAACAGGTCTTACTACTATATGCTTAATGTCCTAAGCTTCATCTTCCCTTCGTGTTTGAGATTATCAATCATTTTCATTATTATTCTTCCCTGTCCTCTTACTATTTCCACGTTGCCTTCCTATTCATTACTAAATAAGGCATTTATTCTAATAATTTGACCCATCAATTTGGCTTTTATTCGTAAAATCCCCTGCATAATAACTATATCTTAATTTACACTTCTTATGATTTATAAATTTTTTATCCGGAATGTCCCCTTTATCCTATTTATTCTTCTATAGTACCATATGTAAGAGATTTACAAGTATTTATTATTATTTTTCCTCCATGTCCACATATCTCCTTATAACGTGACTCTCCATATGTAACATCTAACATCCAACATAACACTGCGCGTCTGTCACAGTTGGAATTCTTAAACTTTTGAAAATTTTCTTAATTTCCAGCTGTTGATTTTCAACTCCACTGTTCAATGTTTTTCTCATTTGCGCATAATCCCTACCTTCGACTTTTCAATGTTATTTCCATTCTATATTCTTCCATTGTCAAATAATTGGCTCAAAATAGTTTAAAGCTTTTAATTCTATAAAATAATATCTTTTATTCAAAGCGATATCCCTACAATTAAGTTATATCTAATTTTATCGCTATACAACGTACCTGAATATAAATTCCTTGAATGTTGGTGCTTCTTATTAAAAGGTAAGTTTGAGTTATGAGTGTCTTTAGTAGGTATTCTGACACCTTCATCTGAAAATATAATTACATATAATAACAACTAGAATAAATAATACATTACACCAACATCATATATATACATATAAGATTGTTCATGTAACTTATCATGAGTTATGTTCTTTAATTCATTAGCTCAGTAAGATAATCCTTTGCTAGGGTATTTGGACCCATTCCTGGCGTGACGGAAAAGGTTGTCATGGTTTGAAATAGGAGAATACCCTACCAGAGTGAGGAGTTGAAGGTAAATGGATTGGATTATTAGTATGTTCTAGAGTTAAGTTAATTTTTGATTCCCTATTTTTAGAACCACTTCTTATTTTTCATTAAGTTTGTATGCATATGTTATAATTACAAAATTATATTAAGCGGACTAGGAAGGTTACATTTAAGGTAAAGGTACTCGCATTTGTGTTGAGGTAAAAGGACAGATAATTTAATAAACTACCCTCAGTGCGCTCAACTGGTATTATAACACTGATCTACACGAAGTTGGCAGTCTAGTCCATTCTGAAAAAGATGCCTTTGACTATTCAACCACCAAAGTGTGTTGTTAAAATTGTTGCTAAATCGTATAGTGATATAATTAATTGTTTAACAAGTGTGCGTGATACTAAAATCCATAAAGGAAGGCGAAATGAGCTCACACATTACTTATAAATTAGCCACTTCGGTGTTCGAATGGAGTGAGGCATCACTCTCGCTGGTCGAGTGTACTGAGGCATCATCCTCGCTGATCAAGTGTACTTAGGAATCACTCTCATGGGTTTAATATTTATTGAGGCATCACTCTCATGAGTTGAATATATTGAGGCATCACTCTCAATGGTCGAATGTACTGAGACATCACTCATGGGTTGAATTAACTGAGGCATTACACTTGCTAGTCATATGTACTGGGGCATCGCTCTCACGTGTTTAATGTACTGAGTCATCACTCTCGCTGATCAAATGTACTGAGGCATCCCTCTCGCTGGTCAAATGTACTGAGCCATCACTCTCGCTGATCAAATATACTGAGGCATCCCTCTCGCTGATAAAATGTACTGAGGCATCCCTCTCACTAGTCCATTGTACTGAGGCATCACTCTCACTGGTCCATTGTACTGAGGCGTCACTCTCACTGATCAAATGGAATTAGGCGTCGCTCTCACTGGCCAAATGGATTGAGTCATCACTCTCGCTGATCAAATGTACTGAGTCATCACTCTCACTGGTCAATTGTACTGAGGAGTCACTCTCACTGATCAAATGGACTGAGGCGTTGCTCTCACTAGTCAAATGGATTGAGAGATCACTCTTGCAAATGATTAAACTGCCGAAGATGGGGAGACGAGCGTTTTAATCCTGGTCAAGTGCACAGAGTTAATTTTTCTTAAAGAGCTTTCCACGCAACTGTCGGTACAATTCCTCTAAATTCCACGTACCTCATATCTATCAATGAGATATTTATACAAATAATAATTCAATAAAAATTATGTTTAACTATTTACCATAGTATTAAAATATATATATATATATATCATACTAATATTATAAAGAGGAAAGGTTTGATTTTTTGTTTGTTTGTTTGTTTGTAATGAATAGTATTGTGTATTTTCTTTTATTATATTATTATGCCCGTGCGAAGCCGGGTTGGGCTGCTAGTATATATATATATATATATAATTCTTCTGTACGTGTGTATGTAACTGAGCTCCTCCTTAACGGCTGGACCGATTTTGATGACATTTTTTGTGTGTATTTGAGTGGGTCCATGGATGGTTTTGATTCCAATTGAACCCGTTAGGTGGCGCTGCAATTGGGTTTTAGGATTTATTTTTATTTTTTAGGGAATTTATTTGAGGGGATTTTTTTTAAAGAGATTTGTTGCATATCAGAACATGTAACCTCACAATTTCACTCCCCACCACCACCACCACCACCACCCAATATTTATAATAATTAATATAATATGAATAATTGACCGTTAAAACCTTCTGAATAGTGAATACTTGAACTTCAGAGAATAATTCGTAGCTATGTTTGTGTACTATAGGTGGCATTGATTTCGAATTCTGTGATATTTGACGTACACATAATTTAACTTCTGAGAATAATTCTTAGTTATGTTTTGTGTACCATAGGTGGCATTGATTTCGAATTCTGTGGTATTTGACGTACGCATCAATACATGCGCAAGTCTCTTGCATCGTGTCTTGGCGTTGTTTTGACATTCGATGTGTTTCTATATTCCATGTATCACAATCGCGTGAATATTGTGTTTATTTTTCAATAAGTGTACTCAAATACATACATTGGGAAAATTTGTAAGGTGCTGTGTTGAAGTGAATATCTTACATGATCTTCCATAAATTTAAATTAAATACATGCGTATTCATAGACAATCAATCTAACCTGGACATTTTTATTTTAAGTACTTGTTTGTTTCGATGATTTTATAAAATTTACGGAGTGTTAAACGTCTCATCGAAAAAAAATATGTAATCAATAAAATTCAAATATAAGTTTCTTATATTTAGGTGTTGTGTGCTTTATTAAAGAACAATGCCACGTCTTCGTGGACGAGGAGGAAATATTGGTCGACGTACACAGAATTCACAAATAGTCCACACCTCTCAGTTAAATCGAATGGCAGAAGATCAATTGACGGACAATGCAAATTTAAGAGTCCTGGTTGTAAACACACGTGCAAATGAAAGTCAGCAGCAACGCAATGAGCGCCTTTGAGCTAATGCATTGAGATAAAGACAGGCGCGTTAACAAGCCACTTACGCACACAGAGCACATGAACAACAGCTCCTGCAAGTACATCGCACATTGACACGAGCATTACTTCGGACATCGACTATTCGTCACATTCACAAATTGTCATCGACGCTATGGACAAAGTATGCCAACACTGCCATGCATTCAAATACAAAAGTGAATCGGCCGGTTTCTGCTGCGCGTCTGGAAAAGTTGTACTTCCACCATTGAATTCGCTGCCAGAACCATTGAAAACACTATTTGCTGGAGCCACATCTCAATTAAAATTGTTTTTGCGTAAAATTCGCAAATTCAATTCTTGCTTCCAAATGACATCATTTGAAGCAACAAAAATCGTTCAGAATGAGGATGCTCGCAATTTTGAATCAACGTTTAAGATTCAGGGCCAAGTATATCATCAAATAGGTTCTTTAATCTCAATGTCTGATACACGATCAAAAATTCTTGCAAATCTACTTCATGGGCGATGAGGAGCAACAAATAAACGCACGCTGCCAGTACAACCACATCCAGCAGATGGAGGAGCGAAAAATTGTGGTGACTTTGGAACCGTTTTTGCGAAATCACAACCAGTTATTCAAGTTGTTTTATACCGTTTCAAACAGAGTGCAAAACTACAACTACATGATCGTCATCAAAGCAGACAAAGTACCAGTTGGAGAGCATGTGGGCCGATACAATTCACCAAACGTTAATGAAGTTGCAGTTGATATGGTTGGCTACGCTTATGAACGCCGATATATATGGATCCAACACAGAGATAACACGGTTCACACAATTCAAGACAGTCATAGTTCTTACGACGATTTGCAATATCCGATGGTATTTTGGTAAGGAGAAAATGGATATCATTTTAACATCAAACAAATAAATCCAGTGACAGGTACAATCTACATATTATTTACTTTTTCTGTAAGACTAATTTCTTTTTGTCTTATTTATATTTTTACTTTGCAGGTGCAGAAACCAACAAGAAAGTGAGTGTGATGAGTTCTATGCATATCGGTTGATGATTCGTGCCAAAGAAGACAACAACATTCTCCGACGCCGCCAGCTGTTTCATCAATACATCATTGATATGTATGTGAAAATTGAAAGCAAGCGATTACGGTACATCAAGTATAATCATGCTAGGCTGCGTTCTGAGGAGTACATTCATTTGCGTGATGCTATTGTCGGTAACGTTGGTAACGTAGATGTAACCACTAATATCAACGACATCGGTACCGCATATAGCTTTCCATCATCATATATTGGTAGTCCGCGTCATATGCAAGAATACATTCAAGACGCCATGACTTTCGTGCGCGCGTACGGCCGACCAGATTTGTTCATTACATTTACGTGCAGCCCTAGCTAGGATGAAATTAAAATTTTGTTATTGCCAGGTCAAACAGCAATGCATCGCCATAACATCACTGCACGTGCCTTCAAACAAAAATTAAAATCGTTGATGAACTTGATTCCACATCACTCTGTATTCGGCGAAACACGTTGCTGGCTGTATTCGGTTGAATGGCATAAACGAGGTTTGCCACATGCACATATTGTCATTTGGTTCGTCGACAAAGTACGCTCAGAAGAAATTTATAAAATTATTTCAGCAGAAATTTCGGATAGGAATATCGATAAAGAGTTGTTTGACATTGTTACTGATAACATGATCATGGTCCATGTGGTGCTCTAAACATTACGGCGCCGTGCATGGACAGTGGAAAATGTACGAAACGTTTCCCAAAAACGTGTATAAACGATACTGTCACTAATATCGGCGGTTATTCATTGTATCATCGTAGAGACACAGATAATGGTGGACAATCATATCAATTTCGCATGTCAAACATTGGAACGGTTGATATTGACAATTGCTGGGTGGTTCCGTATTCGCTATTGCTGTGCAAAATCTACAAAGCTCCTATTAACGTTGAGTTCTGCAGTTCAGTGAAGTCCATAAAATGCATTTGCAAATACGTTCATAAGGGCAGAGATATAGCGGTATTTGCTGTTCAAAATGTAAATAACGACGAAATAGCACGTTATAAAATGGACCAATACATTAGAAGCAATGAAGCTGTTTGGCGCATTTTGAGTTTTCCCATACACGAAAAAAAACCTGTTGTTATACATTTGGCCATGCACCTTGAAAATGGACAGCGTGTTTATTTAATAGAAGAGACTGCTCTACAACGAGCATTAACTGCCCCAAAAACTACACTAGCTGAGTTTTTCGAACTATGCAACCAACCAGGTATTTTCGGTCGATTCGCAAAGACATTAATGTATAATGATGTGCCACGATTTTTCACGTGGAACAAACCATTAAAAAAGTGGGACACACGAAAGCGAGGCCTTTCAGTCCAAGGATACGACGGAATATTTATTGGAAATACATTAGGCCGATTATATACAGCCCACCCTTAGCAACGCGAATGCTTCTACTTGAGTTTGTTGTTGGTTAACGTTCCTGGACCTACGTCCTTCCAATACTTGCGAAGAGTCAATGGTATTTTGTACGTCACGTACCACGATCCGTGTCGCGAATTGCATTTGCTGGATTGATAACAACCATTGGGATCTCACACTTGCAGATGCAGTACTGAGTTCCTCTCCTCATCAAATTCGCCAATTATTCGCAATATCATTGACGACATGTTTTCCGTCACAATCGTCTGATCTCTGGGATAAATATAAAGATTCCATGAGCGACGACATTCTGCATCGCATTCGGACCGCTGATAAAGTTCCCAATATCATTTTTTTCGCTGGAAATATATAACGAGTCGTTAATAAAGATTGAGGATATTTGCATTCTCATTTCTAATATGCCACTCATTCATTTCGGCATGCCATCGCCTAACCGACCAGCAACTGATATAATTAACAATGATATTCAGCGCGAACAACAGTTCGATGCAGCCTCTTTGACTACTTTCGTTGCAAATAATGAGCAACTTCTCACTGCTGAACAAAAGAACATATACGATCGAATTAATTTTTCAATTGCAGCAAAACAAGGTGGATTCTTTTTTTTTACGCGCCTGCCGGCCCTGGCAAAACATTCCTCATATCACTGATACTAGCGCGCATTCGATCACAAAATCATATTGTTTTGGCATTTGCTTCATCAGGCATTGCAGAGACTTTGTTTGATGGTGGACGGACTGCACATTCAGCACTAAAGCTGCCATTGAACGTTCATACAAATCCAGATGCAATGTGCAACATAAAGAAGCATTCTGGCATGGCAAAAGTTTTGCAAAAATGCAAAATTATTATCTGGAATGAATGCACTATGGCCCACAAGCATTCACTTGAAGTTCTCGATAGAACGATGAAAGATCTCAACGATAATACCAGACTTTTCGGTGGCGCTTTACTACTGTCCGGTGATTTTAGACAGACATTTGCCGGTCATTCCACGCGCTACATATGCGGACGAAGTTAACGCATGTTTGAAACAATCATACCTATGGCGAAATGTCAATATATTACGCCTTAACATAAATATACGTGTTCAACTGCAAAACGATATATTGGCACTGTCATTCCCCAAACAATTGCTTAACATTGGCAATGTAAAAATTATATTGCATGGAAATACACAATGCATAAAATGGCCAGACAATTTTTGCAACATGGTAGCCACGAAATATGCTTTGATTGAAAGCATATTCCCGGTTTATTGCGCTAATTACATTTATCATGCATGGCTACGTGAACGAGCTATTTTAGTCGCAAAAATATCGATGTTGACGCTATTAAATTCAAAATACAACAGTCATTTCCTGGCAATGAGATGTCGTTTGAATCGATCGGCACTATTGTCGATCCTGACGAAGTAGTCAATAATCCTGTTGAATTTTTGAATTCACTGGATTTACCGGGAATGCCACCACATTGCTTGCGATTAACAATTGGTTCACCAATCATTTTGCTTCGGAATTTTAAATGCACCTAAGCTATGCAATGGCACGCGATTGTTCATAAAAAAATTATGGCTAATGTTCTTGAAGCTACCATTTTGAAAGGCAAGTTTCAAGGTCAGGTTGTTCTCCTGCTACGGATCCCAATGATCCCTTCACACTCGCCCATTCCATTCAGACGCTTGCAATTTCCAATTCGCTGGGAATTCACAATGACTATTAATAAGTCACAAGTCCAAACAATGTCCATTTGTGGGTTGGATCTAGAAAATCAGGGCTTCTCACATGGTCAATTATATGTTGCGTGATCTCGCGTTGGCAAACCATCAAGTTTGTTCATTTATACACCTCAGGGATTGACGAAAAACATTTTTCATCAACTCGCATTAAGATAAAAACAAAACAAAATTTATTGATTTGGTCGGACAGTTTTTTTTATAACATTACAACCTTAGGTATAAGAGGGGGAGAGGTTTCTATGCAGCTGACTGTACGTATCATTGAAATAGTATGTACTTCGTACAACACGTACATACTATATTGATGGTACGTATATAGGTAAGTTGTTCTTCTTAAGCCCGTAAAGGTTCTAGGCCCAAAGCCGTATGTGTTTCGCACTATGAAAATAGAAACAATTAAAAAATAATTTGACATCTGTAATATTTGAAGTAAGGTCAATAAAATAAAATTAGCTATACCCGGCATACAAATTTGTAAGCAAGCTTCGCAATTTTTTTCGATACAGCTGATATTTGTGGAGTTGTGGGCGAAATTCCAAAAATTGTAGAGATCATTATTCCATATATTATTATTTTTAATAATGGATACCATGTATGTATAAGTGTCTAGAAGTTCCTATTCTAAGCAAAATTTATTTGTTTCAGAAACAGACAGACAAATTTGTAAGCAAGATTCGCAATTTTTTTCGATAGAGATGATATTTGTGGAGTTGTGGACGAAATTCCGAAAATTGTAGGGCTCACTATTCCATATATTATTTTTTTTAATAATGGATACCATGTATGTATATGTGTCTAACAGTTCCTATTCTAAGTAAAATGTATTTGTTTCAGAAACAGACAGACGGAATGGGAAAGCATTGTCATTACTGTGAAACAAAGTATTTGTAATATACTATTGTCTCAATATAGTTGATTTTGAGTAAAGAAAAGATGTTTTATTTTGTACGTTGTCTTGACAAACCCTGAATTTGTAATATTTGTGTAACTCACTAATTGGAGTTCATTGCGAATTTGTAATTGTGATGATCACATAGTATTTGTTTTATTATCGAAATCAATAATGCCACCAAAACGAAAAGCCAACGTTCGGGCAGGACAACGTCTGTCGGGTTCACTAGTATATATATATATATCTTACTTGAACTAGAGGAGGGATCTAGCTTCGGTAAGGTTAGGTTAGTTTAGGCTAAGTTATTGGTTTAATTTTGAGAGCTGGTCAAATCTACAGCTGGGGATCCTCTCTCCCACCTGACTTTATAGATGATTAAAAGTAAATGTAAATATTTTCTAAGATTTTTCTGACTTTTACTGACTGATATTATAGATATTAATACATATTAGTATTTACTGGTAAATTATAACACTATTAAGGGGTCTAACATTTATAGTAACCTATCCAGTCAATCTTCTATTCAAAATAAAACCAATCTTGTAGTTCAAAATTATAATAGATCTGTCATTTAGAGAGCTATACACAAAGGTAGGTATATTTCGTTGTTGACATTTGGTGTGACTTCTTATTGTGTTATTATAAATATAACAAATATTTATCAATGTTGGCTATTCTTAAACTAGGCTTTTTTTATATATATTTAAGCTATTTACAATGTACACTTTTTATATTCTGAACTTCTTATTGCTTATGCACGGAAGCTTTCGTATGGATATGCGTGGTTTCTGTACTATTGTCTTTGCTCTTTCCAGACAATATTTTAAATATGGACAGGCACCTTTCCTATGTTATTAATAACGACATGATGTAAATTTCTAATTTATATGTTAGTGAATTATTAAAATTAATTAGCTTTAGAAAATATCATTGGGCAGGCAGACTCAATGCCAGGATTATTTGTTCTGGTTTTCCTGTGATGGGGAAGTTATTGTTAAAAATATGGCTCATTTTAATAAGTATGGATTTTCTTAAATGGTTTTACACTTTATTTTCAGGCAAGTGTATGTGTCCTTTCTCTAAATTTACTCTCTTTATTCACTACCACACTAAAGTAATTAAAATGTGTATAACACTTAAGGGTAGTAAGAACAGCTAACAAAAATGTGCACGGAATAGTAAAAATAGTAATACTTTACCTTTTATTCCAACTTGAGCATTTTTGGATACAATGGGCTTAGAATAAGCTGAGTCTTCCTCACTTGAATGTCCTACATAGATCGCTGAAATATTATAAAACAATATATTTGGCATGTTATTTAACAAATTAAAATTAAATTAGTAGGCTGCAGATTTATTCTCATATAGGGATCGAAATTAAATAACAAATAATGACGTGGGAGTGATACTTATGGGATATTACGATCTTTAGATTAACACAGTTCTATTAAATTTTTATTTGTCATTTTAGACCCATAAAATAGATCGAGATTAGGTCTGACAAGAGTATATACTTTTGTATTAAAGAGCTAGCTAAATGAATATAAACAACTAGTACATTTATACATACATATAGCAATAGAGTTTTAAGTAAGCTGTAAATAATGTTTTGAAGACTAGACTTCAAATATATTAAAATAAAGAGTTAAGACTTACCTGGATGTATGTGATCTAATGGTATAAGTTCAGGTCGTCTACGAATAGGCACAGGTCGTGGTCGTCTATTATCTATCAACAATAGTTGAGACCATTATATTTAATACATTTCGCTAACTCTGACTCTCGACCAGTCGCACTAGAAATGTATTTTCTAATTATGTGTTTCTAATTATGTGTTTCTAATTTTCACTTATATCTTGTGATCAGCAACCAATATAATTAACTTAGTTTGGTTTCCAAGTGTAACTACCACAATTTATTGTATACCTAAATTTTATTATATTTACTTTAATATGTTCCTTATTTTATGATGTGTTCTACCTATAATATTTGTATTTCTAAGCTAAATAATTAGTAAGTCATCTACCTAATAATAATATATTAAGAAATAAAATGTTTCTTTCAATCCAAACTATGATATGATATTTAATCCGGGAAAAAACTAATCAGCACTTAAATTATTACTAGTCTTGATCTACAATAAGAGCACTCTAACGCATATTATTAGAATACATCTTTAGACCAAATTGCGACTATAGAAATAGATTAATTTTTATTAATCAATTGTAGAAGGGTATTATTTAAAAAAAATATTTTAATAGCTTGCTTTTTGATCTTAATTGATCTTGATCCAAACATTTTGCCAGGGAAGGGGTCAAAATATATTTCTCCCCTCATCTACTTGCGTACAACTGGAAAACCATCTGCAGGCACTGACTAGTATTATACTGACACTATAAATATACAAAAAAATATAGACATTGCAAAGATAAGTATTCTCCTTTAACTTGAATACAACTAGAAAACTTATAAACATATAATGTTGTATATTTAAAATACAATATGGAATTTAATTCTATTTATAAACTTAAATGATTAAGTATCATCATATGATCATTAATTTGGGAAATTTTTGACATTATTTAAAAATCCATAATTTTATTGGTTACAATACAATGTTTCAATAAGCTTGGGTACTGATTTTAGAAAGGAAGGAGTGATGGAGAAATAATATTATTTAATGTAGTAAAATAAACATTTTTGAAAATATTTAGTTTATTAAAATTTTATAATTTGAACTCACTTCACAGCATTATATAAAAACACTACTTACTTAAAAATAAACTAAAGACGTTTACGGTCATTAATCATTAATAAACTATTTATTAATTTTTCTTCCAAAGTAGCGTTGTTTGAAACTTTAATGCTTTCTCTCATTTTTCCCATTACTGGGTAGTCGTTTAGTATTGTATCAATTATCTTCCTTTGCAATATCAATGTACCTAAAATATGCAGTAGACTCCAAATCACTGGGCTGGAATTTGTCAGTATTTAGTGGGCACACAATAACGGAAACGAAACCAAAACTGTTTTCTCTGTGGCGGAAACCTTAAGAAAGGCTTTATAAGAAAGACTTTGTTGAAGAATTCTGATAGGTCGTACAGTGTTATCTTTTCATTGAAATGTGTTTTCGTGTGCAAATCACATTCTTGATTAAAGGCTGTTTTCAAGGGTGAGAAGAGAGTTGAACTAGAGGCTAAAGTTTATGGGTGGTGTGGGGAGGGATTGTTACCATGACAATTCCTCTTTCATTGCAATAGCGTAAATGGCTGCCATGGTTCTTTAGTAAGAGCAGCACTTAATCTTCAATGAAATGCTTTGTATTGTTTCCGAAATATTGAGGCCATTCTTAAAATAAATGTTCGTGTGTCCATCCATTCTTTGAAAATTCATGGATTGAACCAACTGGCCCCACTTAGCTCAATTGCAGTGGCATCCGCTTTCTAGGCGAAACCCATAGGGGACTGATATATGATCCCTCAGAACTAAAACAATATATCGACGTAACATTATTTCCACACTCCCATGATACAGTATCTCGATTTTGTTTTAACCTCTTTGTTGTCAAAATACGTCCAAACTTTTGCACAGTAATTATTCCAGTCTCATTAATGTTGTAAATCATATTTTATTTAAATTGATACCTTTCCATAACGTCTTGTATATTTTTAAAATACAGCTTAACATATTCTGGATTGAATCCATTTATTCAATCATTGATACTGGTGTATTTTGGCTTTCTTAGACTAATTTTACCATCCCTTTTCTTAAAAGGAATTCAACCAGCCCTTTCAAACTAAGCTTACATATGTGTTGAAGTTGTTTGAAATGTTGTTTGATTATGAAAACTGTAACCTACGATGGTCCATAGAAGGCATGTAATAAAATAGTTATTTTTAATGATTTAATGACATATTTGCCCATTCTTTCCCTTTTCCTCGATAAAAGTGGAATTTCTGCCGCGTTTTTAGGATCCTAAATTTCCAGACTTCATTATAGCTCTGAGTGTAGCTTTGTGAATCCCAAATGCCCTGACCACTTCTAAGATTTATTTCCATACTCTATTTCAGCTATGGCATTTTGTAGGGTTTGTTGTTTCAATTTACATCTTCCATTTTCCTCTTGTAATTTCTCAGAAGTATAATGAAATCAAAGTAATGTATGCGTAATTTGTATTACTCATTGTATTATGTGTGCTGTAGGGGAATACCATGCTGTGTAGGGCATGCGTGAAACTACCACATAGTAGAGTTAGATCACAAACTAACCTCCAAACTCAAACAATCAATAACTCTAGAAAAAAATACACATTATGTTAGTTACTATACTAAACATGTAATGTGAAATTGGTAAGTAATTATGTTTAAGTTGTCCTTACCTTGAAAAAAACATAAACTACAAAGTTATAAAATATGAGAAAAACAAACTTTTCGAATTCGTTACCACAAAATAAGAGCTCAAGAGCGGGAGTGAATATGGTTGTAGCTGTTTCGTCTCGTGAAAGATCGCAGCACTATACGGAGTCAAAAATACGTCATTATAAATAGAAAACGATCAGGCGTAGTGTTACCTAATGGCGTGGGATTCCTTTCTCCACCTTACAGTACAATTTTCATAGTAATGAACCTTTAGATAGTACAAACATATTTTTGTGACTAAATTGGTAACAATATGCTTTTTATTAATAATGTTACTATAAAGTTATTGATGAGTGGAATCTGAGGATCGAATTATTTAGCGTATAAATAAATACGCGGATGTAGATTTAGTAGATAACTTCTATAAAAGGTCCTTTCTATGACAATAAGACTGTACTTTTTGCTCCAGCCTGAAGATTTTTGGAAGGTGAGAGCTTAGAATAATATAAGATTTCTTCATTAGAATGAGCTATAAATTAACAGAGAGATTAAAATAATGAGATATATTAAGTAGTGTACATACTGTTATTGTAAATACATAGATTATATTTGATAATTTATCACTCAAAATATTTATTTATATGTATATATATATATATATATACATCTTAAAGATTATATGTGTATATATATAAGGATTGGTTGTTTTATTTGAGGTATGCCTTTGTCAACTAAAACTATTTATATTCTATCTGGTTCACTATATTATAATTGATAATATTTTTTTAATGAATACGTCTCCTTTAAGATTTATTTAATGATCTTACGTCAATTAACGATTTGGAGTAGTTTAAATATAACACATAATTTTTTGTATGATAATCCATCCTCAGGTTCCTGGGTAGATTTCCTTCACAAGTTGGATATTTTCAACATACATTAAAATAAATCATTGTTAATAATTTGAGTCATCTCTACCAAGTGGTAGTTTCCAATAATAATATATTATTAATTATTTTAAATACTATTACTCTTATATCTTTTGCTAAAAGATATTTTCAAACTAATCTTCTGGTTTTGTGTGTGTGTGTAAACTGCATCTTATGAACCATCCAGTATATGTGTGTTTTATTTCACTAGTGGGGTATTATAGAAAAGATAGACTTTAGAAGAGATATACCTATATTTTCGCAGAGTTAAAGGGATAGATCACTATTAAAAACTACCTTCAGTACACCAGGATGCAAGTTAAACTTTGACCTTCCTCTCAAAAGAAATTTAGTCTACTTTGAGACTGACGCGTGAAACACTGCCAAAACGAGATAGTTTTTTTTTAAATATTATATCACCAGTATGTAAAGGTATATATTAATAAATAAATGAATATATTATTAAAGGGGAAATATTAAAACGCGCATTACAATAACTTACATGTGCAGAATCTAAATATCTAACATAAAATCTGGAAAATTATATATGTTATAAATAATACATATCAAAGTATCCCATCAATAAAAAATTAAACATAGTATTAAATGCATATATATGGCAATATTCAGTATGTTTGGTCAACATTTTTGTTTATATTGTTACTTCAAACACATAATTTATGATAATATTGTAACTGAACAATATTTCAAATTATTTATGAATAGGCATTTTTAACATATGATATGAAAAAGTAAAAAAAATGAAAACTTATTTATTTTCATCTGATCTATTTTATTTTATAATGGTAGTTTTTTAATGTTTTTTAGTTAGTTAATAACTAGAATTAAAATATTGTCTTAATTCTTAACATATAACAAGTCTCCAAAAGTAAAATAATAAGTTAAATAATTTATATTTTAATCTTATTTAAAATGCCCCCTATCAAAGAAATGTTTTTAAGTCCTTATTTGTACCGATGTGATATAAATCATATAATAGTAATCCTAGAATTTCACTAAGTATATCCATATATATTTAATATAGGAGTATAGTTAGAAAGGTGGATGGATATACATTACCAAGTGTTTCATTCCCGGAATACTTTGATGAACTGGATTTTAAAGAACTTCGTCGCTCTTCACTCGACTGAACTAGAAGACAAATTTACGACATGTATGACAGGTTATATATAATCTATTCTTCATCGATGGTAAAATATATAAAACGGGAACAACAAGTAGTGTACAGTAATTTTCTACTGGGGCTTGCGTTACAAATCATTAAAATTAGTTAAACACAATTTTCTTTATACTGTCATAACCACAGATCAATGTTTGAATATTAGTTGTGATTCAGATAGCTCGAGAGTATGTGAGGGCTTAAACATGCTGGCTTAGCCTATATGAAGTAAGAAATTAGAAAGGTTAAAAGAGAACGCTGACAACGAGTAACAATAATTGAACAAGCTTGTCAGTAAAGAGGCCATTGAGGGATATTAAGACTTATTTTTTGCCATCTGGGCCATCTCAATTCCATCGATTTCGCAGACAGTTACACTACCTGACGCCATACCATCAGACTTCATATTTGGGTTACCAGTAGCACTTGTACTTAGAGGCCATCCGTAGAGCCCAGGGTCCTGAGATCGAGCTCTGTCCGGGCCAAGGGCAGTGTCAGTCAATTACATAGGTCTAAGTTTCCATGAGTTAAGCGGGTTCTTCCACGAGCGTGGGTGTAAATTATCTTTATTTCTTTATCTTCCATATAGCATCACATTTTGTATTATCTTCTAATAAATTATATTGAGCTAAAATTCGTAAACTGACATATTATTTCGAAATCACACATTTACCTATCCCACAACCTAGCCCCTCCCGCACGCTATCCTGACACATCAAGCCCCGGGGTGATAGGTCTTGACAATACTAAATTTAAGTAAATTTATAGTTAATTACAAGCTTATTTCACTTTTAATATTTTGAATTTATAAACATTTGTTTATTATTTAATTAGTATTTATAGGCCCGTCAACACAATGAGGTAATTACGACGATTATGTAATTAAAAATAATAATTTATAAAAATAAGAAAATCATAAAACAAGAGTATTTTGTAAATTAACTATGGATAAATAGCTTTTATTTTTACGTTAAAAATACTTTTAATAATTTTAATAACTAGTAGAGCAAGTTTTTTTTAAACCATCCCAACTTTCTTTTCAATTATATTTAATGACTTTTCTTTACAATAATTTGGAAATTGCCCAATATTTTCGGTCATTATAATTAGCAACTGTTAATACAATAGATATAATATAAGATCTAAATTGATGTTAATAATAAAATACATTAGAATTATTTCATCAATAAATTCTATTAATTATTGCTTATTACATTTTTATTTTTTGTCAATTAAATTCTAAATGTTTAAATTTACATGAAAATAAACCTTACTTAAATATGTTTATGGGTGATTTTATAATAAACGTTGCTCATTTAAAACACATTTACTTAATATATATATGAAACACATTTTAAACATATATAATTCTTAAGAACTTACCTGTACCATTTAGAACGTGCTCTTTTGGAACATCTGTGATATTAACAATTGTAGGTAGATGTATTGGTTTTATGAATGTATTAGATAGTCCATAATCTGAAAATCAGAAAAGAAACGTTCACGAATTTGATCTTTTTTACTCTAGTAAATAATTATAGCTCAAAAGAATAAAGTTTAATTTTTACTCCAACTACTTGGGCTATCTTTATAAATGTGGTTACCGTTTTTCTACATTAATTCTGATTTGTCTTGAAATCCTGGGAGCTTTGAATTAAAAGGATCTAAATAATCTTAAATTTGGCTTTCTTAAATTTTATCAAACTAGACTACCTGCAAGGCGTGGTTTGAATCCCGGTTTGGTATACTGAAATATGTTTATAACGAAGTTATTGCCCTCCACTCTAAGTTATCAAACAGATCTCAAAATTTAATATTTCAAACATTGAGTTAGTGAAATGGGGGTAGTGGGTGGGTAAAAACTTTCAAAACTAATAGAAAAAATAACTTGTAATGGAGGTATAAATTGGAAATTTGGAAGGAAGGTAAAGAGGTGCCACTTAAAACTACCAGAATAAATTTTAAATGGTTCCATGTCAAATTGAGTTGAGGGGGGTGTGGTCTGTAATAAAAACATAGCTAGGTGTGGTAAAAAATTTAAATTTGGCAAGCCGGTAAAAGGACCCCTTGAGATAATCAATAAAAAATATAAATACCTAAGAAGGAATTTGAGAAATAACTGAGAATGAGAGAAAAGAACAACATTTTAAAAACACCTAACTCTGTGGGTGGTAGAATTAAAAATAAATCAAATATTTCTCAAGTAGAAACATAGTGTTTAGTTTTCTGCACATTCTAATACCAAAAGATCTTTAATATCTGTCAAGAGTGTCCAGGAATTTTGGTAAAACGTTTTCTATTTATTTAAATAGTTTGACAAAATTCCAGGACACCATTGACAGATATTCAAGATCTGTTTTTATTAACATGTGCAGAGAGCCAAACTCTATGTTGCGACTGGAATAATTTTTTATTTATTTTGGCCAAAAATTTCAACTATTAACCTTCAACATTCAACCTTAAGAGAATGGCTTGATAAGGTATATAGATATGTATGTATTATATATATAATAGAATAATTTAATTTTAACAAGCTAACCTAGTTCAAAATATTCATATATATTTATATATTGTGTAACTATTAAAATAAATGTTTGTAGAAAGTTAAAATAAATCATTAAAATAATATATAGCTTTATGGAGAGTAAAATGGATAGGAAACACACTTAAAGTATAACTTACTAACTTAAGTATAAATAACCATAATGTTTTATTCATATTTGTTTCAAACACACTAACAATTAACCTATTTCCTAAATACATATCTAGACAATTAAAGAAAGCCTATTTATTACTAGTTACTTCGAGCATAATTATAGGTGTAATAATAATTTGCTTTCCTTCCTTTGTCTGAAAAACCAGAAAGAAACCTTTGGGATTAATAATATATATTAAGATATTCTTGATTATAGAAAAGAGGTTTCATTCATGACAACTTGAATTTGTTTATTTTCAGACAACTATGACTTCTTATTTTTTCTCGGGTGATTTAAAACCACCTACAGGATTTTAGCTTTATTGGTTTGTTCTTGAATGTATGAGGTTTAAACATTATAAATATGGAAGGTTTATATTATGTTCTACTTTTTCTTTTATATATAATGTTTTTATTAATATTAAACACTACGTACAGTATATTAATCCAGAACTAGACTATATTGTAATCCATATCCTAATTTAGCCATGTCTGGGAGAATAAATGTTGGGTTATTTAATCTCTTATGTACAAATATGGGATGAAAGGAGTTTAAGAAACAAGTATTTACGAGTACTAAAAAAAATAATGTTACTTAACCTTAATAATAAACAAAACATATTTTTATTTAATTGAAATATAGGAAATAACAAATGTACTGTTACTTAAATATAACACTGCCCAACATATATTTTGGTGCTCTACAAGTTAGACCTATTCTTTGGTATATCTGACCCGTTAATTCCAAAAATGGCATTAGTTTTACCCTATCATCTATAGTTTATGAGATACGGCATAGTCACCCAATATGCCGATTCTCATTTGTCGTTCGTCAACATTTAGAATCCTTAATCGCAAAATCTGCTATTTTGATATGATTTTGACATATTGCTGCTATTAATATTACATACTGTACTATTAATACAACCACATATTATTAACTCAGTTTATTTCAACCCAAAAACATTTGAAACTATCTATTTATCAGTTAATTCATGATATTAGATAGTTTGATGCTAGTAAAACTACATGGTATTAAAACAACCACATATTACTAAATCCACTTATTTCACCCAAATATCATTATAAAACTTTTTTTTAATCAATCATTACACAAATAAAAATTTTCTTTTATAAGATTTTCTAGAGTGAGATCTACCGGGATAGTCCCGCTGAAGGTTTCAGCAGTAATCTGCCATCATGTGGGTATCCCACCTTTCTTAGTATCTGTCTTCCATTGTTTTTATGTACTGGTGAGATCTTTCACCTTGCTCTTCACTTAAATTACCAAGGTTTTCTGGAAAACAATCTAAGTGGCTGTGCAGGTAATGGACCTTGATACTCATTACAGCCAAACTTATTAAAATTGGATAGCATATCCTCTACTTATTTGTAGTAGTTGCCTGCCTTATTATTGCCAAGAAAGTTATTGACAACTAGAACAAATTAATACCAGGCAAAAGTCTCAATATTGTTCATTAAATCTATTAAATGTGAATCCCTTATTAGTTATCTTATCTGGGGATCATCAAATATCCATGAATTCAGTTTTTTCATGCTCAGTTCAGGGAATTTACTTGATAAATAGCGAAAGCACAAACCATCTTTATTCAATGCCCTCACAAATTGTTCATCAGTCCAAGCTCTATATGCAATGGTGGCAGGATTATTTGGGCTCTGTCAACCAGAGGTTCATTGATAACATCTTGTTCTCCAACTGCCATCTCTTTTCTCAAAGGCCATTCTTTTCTTATCCAGTGGTCATGTTTGGCTCTGCTGTCCCAAAGATATAAAAAAATCAGGGATATTTTGTGAAGCCACTTTGTTGACCAAGGAGAAAGTCCCCCATCTTTAGGTCTACACAAACCACCCATTGATGGTCTTGATATTTTATCTTTTTCAAGACTAATGAGATTGTCTTGTACTTCTCTTTCATACTGCTAGAATGATCAATAGAAATTAAGCCATATCTGTTGCCATTGTGTAAAAGAACACATTTTAAACTCCGTTTGAAGATATCAATTAAAAGGTACCATACATTTGGCATGTATTCTGGCAAATCCATTTTCATAAGAATGCCTCTGATATTATTGCAGAACACTATGTTGTTTTCCATAGATAAGAAGGGTATCAAATCACATTAGATTCTCTTCTTTTATAGTCCCTGACTTTACAATCATGAATTGTAATATCACACACATATATATGATATTACAATATAAATATATGTGATATCTCTTATCTTATATATAAAATTCTCGTGTCACAATGTTCGTTCCCGTACTCCTCCGAAACGGCTTGACCGATTCTCATGAAATTCTGTGAGCATATTGAGTAGGTCCGAGAATCGGCCAACATCTATTTTTCATACCCCTTAGTGATAAGGGTTGTCCACCCTTAACATTTTTCTTTAATTTTTAGACATTTTTTAAATTTCTTTATTTTTTTTATTATGTCGCATTAAAAAATACATACAACCCTAAATTTTTACCCTTTTATCACCAACCCCTATTTTTTAATAGCCATTTTAGTAATTTAATCATTTTTCAAACGTATTCAGTTTCAGATTAGATTGGCATTTGCAATGACTATCAACAAATCCCAAGGTCAAACGATGTCTATTTGTGGCTTAGATTTGAGAACACCATGTTTTTCACACGGACAATTATACGTGGCATGCTCTCGAGTGGGTAAACCATCCAGTTTGTTTGTGTTAGCTAAA
>CABFOV010000835.1:64707-79704 GCA_902141375.1 Timema poppense | reverse complement strand
GAGTGGGTAAACCATCCAGTTTGTTTGTGTTAGCTAAAGATGGACTAACAAAAAATATTGTTCACGCTATGGCATTAAGAGATTGATATTGTTTGTTAGTGTTACTGTCGTAATTGATTAATTAATGATATATAATTTTAAGGAATAAATTATAATAACTTAAAAATAATGTTTGCCTTTTGTTATTTTTATATTCCCTCATCGTTCACAGCGCTCCATGCCTATTTCACGCATATACCACATTCTTACACACTTACAATAAGTAAGCTATTTTTTGTCTACACTAGAAATTACTTAAAAATTATTTATATGGCAAAACAACGTTTGCCGGGTCAGCTAGTTATATATATATATATATATATATATAGGTGATTAATAATATGGAAATTATTGTAGACATACTGCATAGAACACACATAAGCATAAAAGGTGGATATGCTGTATCTTTAAAATTATAGCTGATAGGGTAAAACTGATGCCATTTTTGGAATAATTGGGTCAAATATACCCAAGAATAGCTCTAACTTCCAAAGCAACAACTATTTTCGTTTTTTGTTGTTGTTGGGTTGTGTAATAATAACAAAACTATATTTGGCATTATATTGAGATATAAGATATAGCAATTGTAACACAGTTATTTGATTATGTATGTGATATTAAAAATATGAGTATATTTCTCTTATGTCCCTATGCCAAGTTCATAGCATTTGCACAAGTAGTTATAATATGATAGTTTAATAATCTTATATAACTTTACTTAAACAATTAAAAATTTTACATGAACGGAAAAATAAAAAGGGCAAAAAATAAAAAAATATAAAGATATTAAACTTCCAATATGAATATTTAAAACAATGTTTTGGGGGGGCCTTGGTGGTATTAGGGTAAAGTGTTTGTCAAGAACCAAATGCTCGTGGGTTCAAACCCATCCTGATTTGACGGGTTTTTCCTGAGTGATAATAATCCGTAGCACAGCCTTATTAGGAGAGGAAGTAAAGTTATATTTTATGGTATGTAAAATAACCTTGGAAGCTATGTGAAACTACTCTTCCTGGCAATATTGTTTGGCCCTTTCGATCATATAAATTCTCGTGTGTGGATATAATCAGTTGATTCATAAAATGCATGTTAAATGCCTTAAATAATTTAAATAAAGTACCTTTTTTTTATATAATTAAAGCGTAATTTATCAAGGATTGATACTCTCATATCTTATATTTCATAGTGAATATTAAATACCTCAAATAACGTGTAGCTTATAGTTCCTAAATTACGAGAGTGCTATATCTATATAATGATAATAAAACATATATATATATATATATATATATATATATATATATAAAGATTTTATTATTAATATTCATACACATATACAATATATATATATAGAGTGGATACACCATATATATAGTAGATAATATATGTGTATGAATCCAAAACTTTACTTTTTAACTGAATAATATGGTACTTAAAATTTGACAGTTCTCCAAGTTGAATCTATAATTTCCTTTTAAAATAAGTTTAACTGTTCTATTGAATCTATCATAGTTTGTTACGAAATTAATTTAATCCTTGTATACTTGTTAACTGTATTTAAATTTAATAATGTTACAGCTTTTTAAAGGCAAATAATTATTTAAATTTACTGACTTTTATCAAATAAAAATTACTATAAATATACGGTTTTTGACATTTAATACAATTAGTAAATAATAATGTACACCATGAAAAAAATTAGGGTCTTCAAAAAAAAAAGAGGGTGCTTAAGAAAATATTGGGTCAAAAAAGGGATGAGGGAGGTTGCATAATGATGACGTACTGTACATACTCTGCACTAATCACATGACATTGTTACAGTGGGTAGGACATGCAACATGAGAATATCGAACCATCTTTATGGTATTGACTGGCTAACCCAATGGGAAGGGACCATAAGTAAGACCTAGACGCAAATTGGAGGATATTATTAGAACGAACCTGAAAAAGATAGGGTGTAATTAGGTGGACTAGGTATAACTATCTAAATATAGGGATACATGACGGACTTTTAAGTTCGGCAATTAACTTTCAAGTCTCAAATGCCATAGAGTAAGTAAGTAAATATATGTAAATTTACGATTTTAAATTATGTAACTAAACAAGATAAGCCTCTTAAATTACACTATATAAGTTCATAGACGATTTTTTTTAGCTACTATTCTATTAATTTATATGAATAATTAATTGGTGCTTAAACGTTATTACTAGGTATTGTATTGGTATTAAAATAATATTCATTTTATCATTTAAGTGAAAGATGATAACATGAACATTTAATATTACTACCACAGACATACATATAATAATTTAACATCGAGTTTAAAATCTAGCTAAAATGACTAAGTGGGAGAATATTGGGTCGCAAATACAAAGGACTTTGGTTAATTTTTCATGTAGTTTTTATCTTTTTTTACTCAGTTAATACTATACAAAATAATGTTCCATGTGATTCTCACATTTAAAAGTTCTTGAGAAAGTAATTTATGAATTGTATACTTCTTAATATCCAAGTTATGAGATGTGAAATTAATTATTACCGAAAATAAATTAAATATTTTTTCTATGTAATATATCATACTAATATTATAAAGAGGAAAGATTTGATTTTTTGTTTGTTTGTTTATTTGTTTGAAATGAATAGGCTCCGAAACTANAAAACAACTTTGCTTGCTTTCTTTGAGCTCTGTAATGAAGATGAATTCGCAAAGACACTGCTATACCACGAAGTCCCGCAATATTTCACATGGGCCAATAATAAGTTTACAAGAAGGAAGCGTGGTGAGAACGTAGTTGGCCATCCAGGAATAAAAAAAGATGCTGCTTTAGGAAGAGTCTATGGTGTTCATCCTTCTCAATCTGAGTGTTTTTATCTTAGGATGTTGCTGCATCACGTACGCGGTCCAACTTCATTCCAGCACTTGAAAACTGTGGACGGAGTTCTCAAAGAGACCTATCAAGCTGCTTGCCGTGCTAGAGGTTTGCTAGAAAACGATGACCATTGGGAAAATACTCTAAGAGAAGCATCGCTTTTGCAATGTCCAATACAACTAAGAGAGTTGTTTGTGGTCATACTTTTATTTTGTCAGCCATCGGAGCCATTCAAATTGTGGGACAGTTTCAAAGATGATTTGTGTGAAGATGTTAGACACAGAATCAGACAGGAAAATCAAGACTTCGCGTTACCATACAATGAGAATATTTATAACGAAGGTTTGATACAAATAGAAAATAGATTGTTGCAATTAAATGACAAAAGTCTAAGTGATTTTGGATTACCTTCTTCAGTTCGTACAGAAAACAATGTTGCAGATACAATGGCACATCACTACGATACAAATGATTTGACCGCTTTCGTCAATGAAAACCTACCAAAATTAGTCCCAGATCAAAAACATGCTTTTGAGACTATAGTCGACAGCGTGAATAATGACAAACGAAAAATATTTTTCTTGGATGCGCCAGGGGGAACAGGAAAGACGTTTCTTGCTAATTTGATACTTGCTAAGGTCAGAGAATCAGGGAAGATAGCAATAGCAGTTGCTTCCTCCGGAATTGCTGCAACTCTCTTGAGAGGTGGCAAAACTGCTCATTCTACTTTTAAACTTTCGCTATCTGTAAATCTTGAGCAACAATCTACATGTTCTATCCGCAAAAACGGGCCTCTAGGTAAATTACTACAAGACACCTCATTAGTTATGTGGGACGAATGCACGATGAGCCATAGAGCACATATAGAGGCCGTGAACAGAACCTTAAAAGACCTCAGGAACTCCTCTGCAGTCATGGGCGGGATTACTTTTGTATTTGCTGGAGATTTCCGACAGACTCTCCCCGTTATTAACAGAGGTACGCGAGCAGATATCATCAAAGCATGCTTGAAATCGTCTCCCTTATGGACTTCGATTGAAACATTAAAATTAAGGACGAATATGAGAGCTCATCTTCATGGAAGTGACAGTGATTTCCCACAACAACTGCTAAAACTTGGTGAAGGAATTTTCCCTGCTCCAAATTTAAGCGGATATAGTGACATTATTCTGGATGAGTATCTAGGCCAAATACTCCATGATTTGGAAAATTTAATAGATGCAGTATACCCTGATATCGAGAATTTGCACGAAAAGGACTTTCATTGGTTGTGCTCTAGGGCAATAGTATCAGTAAAGAATGATACTGTCAACGAAATAAACAATCTTATCGTTCAAAAAGTCAGCGGTCAGATAAAAAAATACAAGTCGATAGACACTGTAACTAATATTGAAGATACAGTTCATTATCCACAGGAATTTTTGAATTCCTTGAACCCTTCTGGATTACCACCACACGAACTGACGTTAAAAATTGGAATTCCAATCATGCTTTTGAGAAATTTAAGCCCTCCAAGCATGTGCAATGGGACGAGGTTGCTTATTAAGGAGTTAAAGGAAAATTTAATTGTAGCGACTATTATGACCGGTCCAGCAGCTGGTCAACTAGCTCATATACCGAGGATACCGATGATCCCAAGTGATTTGCCAATCCCATTTAAACGGCTTCAATTTCCGGTAAAAACATCTTTCGCATTAACAATTAACAAGTCCCAAGGTCAAACCTTCGAATTAGTTGGGATCGATCTGCGAAATAAATGTTTTACTCATGGTCAATTATACGTTGGCCTATCGCGGGTTGGAGCCCCTGAAAATCAATTTATTTTGCTGCCACAAAATAAAACCACATCAAATATTGTTTACAGGGAGGCTCTTACTCAATAAATTAAATGGCTTTTGTTTTGCGGTTATGACCTTTTAACAATTAGTATAAGTATAGATATAAAAAAAATATTGAAAAATGACAAAAAAAATAAAAGTGAAAAATAATATATAAAAAAAATATATAAAAAAAATGTAAATACAAAAAAAAAGTTTAAGAAAATATATTCACAAAAAAAAATTAATATCTTGGTTTTTTGTTTTCAATGAATGTTATTTTTTTAGAAACTCACTGTAAAACATTCTGTATTTTCTTTTATTATATTATTATGCCCGTGCGAAGCCGGGATGGGCTGCTAGTATTTTATAATTTAGTCCTTAGTAGAATATTAAATACATAAAAATTATATTTAGTTTAATTCTTAGCTTATTAAAATCCTAATTAAATAAATAAATACCTTCTTTACCTTGCTTTCCATCCCGAGATACTTTTGTTTGTGAGGGCTTAAAATATGTCATACTTTCTTCATTTGAGTATACTAGAAGGAAAAATTAAGCAATTCATATAATAGATCATAATGTTTGATAAATGCCATATCATAAATAAGAATTAAACTCTTAAACATAAATTATGGCACACATGAAAGTCTTGTATTTATTATAATTTTTATCATCCTATTTCCTTGAAATAGACTTAAGCTATCCATCTTTATACTCTACTTATAGATAAAAATATGTCTCCGTTTGTATTGAGGATATAAATTATAAAGATACACAAACAGGTAAAATAAATTAGTATGAAAGTAATACAATATGCTTGAATTCGTAAAAAAAAAATTAATAATATATTATTTTGCTTGTTTTTAAATACTAATTCATTTTAGTTGGACTGTGTGCAAACATCTTTAAACCACATAACTTAACAAATTTACTCATTTAAATAATAACCGGTCACTCCTTTTAGCTTAGTATGTGTGTTTTTTTAAATATTTTAGAGCCATAAATAAATAAAAAGTTGAAAAACGTACTCCAACATAAATGACCAACTACACTTGAGTATATTTTAATTGTTGGTAGTTTGACTAGTTTATTTATCAGCTAGAGCTAGGATGTTGACTTGTAATTATTTTACTGAGTGGTCTCGTGCAATGCTCCAATATATATAAACTCTATTCAAAACCTCCCGTTTACAAATATATCCTTTTTACTTTGAATTTCTTGCTGTCTTTTTATCTGAAGGGCATTTTCTTTGATTTTGAAGAATTATTCGATCATTTTTTTTAAATTATGTTATTTTAAGTCATTTTGTCATGTTGCCATATCATTTTATGAAATTACGTCTCCAAGCCTTAAGCAGTAGTTTATAAGAAAAGCTTATTTCAAAGTACTGAAATAAAACCGTTTTACATCATGTTATTTTGCTAATAAATGGCTGAAGATCAGTTGGCTACACTCACTTTTGCTGGAAGCAAGTTATTTGTGGAATGGAATGTCTGGAATGTTACCTTGAGTCACAAGAAATTTTCTGGCGCATACAGCTGTTAGGGTGGAAGGGGAAGGAAAAAGCGTGGTTTTTCCATGAACAATTCATAACCGACACAGCGTGCAGATGTAGTGATGGGCATAATCATTCGATTCTTTGAAAAATAATCGAATGAATTGAAAGAATCTTTCGAATGATTTTGAGAAGTAGTAAAGAGTCGGTATTAATCGGATGTTTACTACCTCTAAAAGTAGTTACTAGTTGCTCGTTTTGCTTTGTGCTACTATTCTCTTCACCCTGCTGTCGGATCTCCCAACATACATTCCTTTTCGTTTGCAGCTTATCAACATTTTTCTATTACTGTATTTAGTTCCTTGTGCCAGTGTCAAAGACCAAAGTACAGCTACAACAAAATACTACACAGTGAATGAGTGAACGCATTAGTCACATAAGTACCTCCCAATTAATATAAATACTTTTGCGCATGATTAATAGTAAAATACAGAACATAGTTTCCCTTTGTGTTTAAAATATTCGAAAAAATTTACCATTTAATAGTTCCTAAACAGTGCAAAAAAATATAAGCTTACAATCCTATTTATATCGGGTAAATGATAAAATACTTTCGATTTGAATAAGTGAATCAATTATATGCCTCCTAAAAGCTTCACTTATAATCAAACACACAATTACTAGCCTACTCGACAAACGATGACGTAAGTTTGCTGTATAATGATATTTTGTGTTATAAGAATGTAAAATGATTTCAGTGAGTAAAATTATAATACAATCTGAATATTACGGCAGGGTAATATTTTATTAAATACATAAAAAGTATACACTTATCTACTTAATAAATTTAAGTCAACGTTAGAAATTTTTTTAAAACCTTTCGTGCTAAATGCGTTTAGGTAGGAAGGTAAAATTTAAAGGAAATGAAAAATAACAATTTACATAGTAATGTAGCAAAATAATTGAATCATTTTGTAATATTCATTCGAATTATTTTTGGATGATACTCGATTGTAAACTCCACAACCACTTAATCTTTGTATTAAACTATCTTTCAAATCGTTCCTAAGTGTAAGGTCGATTATTGTATATCAATTGGAATTATTTATTGAAAATGAACCTAATAGAAATGAAGACCTGTATAGGGATAGCCTGGAAACATATATAATCATAAGCTCGATTTTCCTCAGCACTTCTGGCAAGAGAGTGGTAAGAGAATATACGGCCAGCTCGCGTCAAGTCAGCTACTATTTCATTCGAATGATTTTGAAAGAATCGAATGACTCGATTATTCAGAATAATCGAATGAATCGATTCTATTCATCTGATTCTGCCCATCACTATGCAGTTGGTGTAGTGGTTCTGTGGCGTGCAGTACACTGTAGCGTTTCATCACCACTTTTAAAATACATAAAATTAAACTTAGTGTGTCAGTTCATTTAAGATAAATAGTATCCGAGCTTGGTGAAAGTGTTTTTTCGACTGATGGAAGAATACTATATTGTAAGTTTGCGAAACCAAAGTATCGGCTGAAAGACGGTTACTGTGACACAGCATCTTGGTCGCGAGAAGCATGTGTGCGCGCTTGAGTGTCTATCAAGTAAATCAACAGTTCAACGCTTGCTATCTTCAGTTGCTTCAACATCCTCCAGTTCCTCACAATTATGTCAAGAATTGTGCTATATGTTAGTATCAGCAATCATTCCACTATATAAATTCTCTGATCCAAAATTACGTGCATCTTTGAAAAAATACACAGACCAAGAAATACCAGACAAGTCGACTTTACGTAAGACTTATTTACCACTGTGTTACAAAGCAACTCAAAATAAAGTGCGGTACTCACGAGAAGAAGCTATGGGTTTCTACTAATGAGACCACTGATGATGTTGTGGGGCGGTATGTATTCAATGTTGTGATTGGAAATTTAGAATTGGATGGACCAGGTGAAATATTTTTATTGACAACCAGAGTAATAGAAAAGGCCAATTACTCGACAGTATCCAAAAGTTTTACAGTGCTATGTTTATTCTGTGGCCTGAGAGCATAAAATATAACAATGTAATTTTATTTCTAAGTGATGCAGCACCATATGTGGTACGAGCAGCTAATTCATTGAAGGCACTTTACTTTAAAATGATATATGTCATGTGCCTTAACACATGGTCTATATAGAGTTTGTGAAGAAGTGCAAGCAAATTATCCCAATGTAGACAGGCTTGGGGCGAACGTTAAAAAGGTTTTCTTAAAAGCACCCTCATGAGTTGCACATTTCAAAGCAGAAGCACTGGACATCGCGTTACCACCACAACCTATCATCGCACGCTGGGGCACATGGTTAAATGCATGCGTGTATTATTGTGAACATTTCCATGTAGTTAAACAAATAGTTCAGAGTTTTGATTGTGAAGAAGCTGCATCGATACAAATTGCTCAAGATATGTTCTCTGAGCCAAACATGGAGGGCAGTTTGGCATTATTAAGTTGTATGTAAACTGGGAAAATTGCTGGACAAGAATACCAGGTATAAAAGGTCTTGTCAAATCTCAGATATACTCTGTGGTAATTAATATTCCATGGATGGGATTGAGTAGGATTTAACAGCCAACGATCCTCTCCAATTCAAGTATGCTCCGATCCCATAAGTTGATGTAGAACGCAGCTTTTGAAGGTATAAAAACTTGCTGGCAAATAACCGTAGATCCTTCACTTTCGACAACCTGAGAATAGCATTTGTAATCCAGTGCCACTCAGACTAAGGTGAATTAAAAGAACATTATATTAGTTTGTGCCTATTTTCTGAATAATATTTTTAAACATTCATTTTAAGGTAGTTTTATTAATTTTATGATGCATTTTCTTAAGTTTTAGGTCATTTGGTAAAGTAATATTTTAGCAATTTAAATAGCATATTTTAAATTTTTTACTTCATCAACATCCGGGCCCTATTTATCACCCTGTATACTTGGTAATACCTTGGTAATATCTTGGTCATACCTTTAAAACCGATACAAAAAACAGTTCATTTTTAAAATTCCATGTGTGCTTCCTTTACTGTGAAAGGTTAAACTCTCACTTTGATTATCAGCAGGCCAGCCTTAAAATAAAGTGATGCTTTGGAGTTTAAGCTAATCAGCCATGGAATTGGGCATATAATCATAAATATTGTTTTGAAGGTTTTGATTTAAATTAAATCCGATTAATGTATTATAACTTTCAGTTATCACCATGTATATGCAGAGTATACTATAACTTATTCCATATTTAAGATGCATGGGAGGTTTAAGAAATGTTTTGATCGGTACCTGGTGTATCTTGTAGAGGGAGTCTTTGTTTCTCTTGAGGCCACAAGGGATTTGGATCTTGAAACAAACAAAAAACAAGGAATAATTTTGAGATTAGACTAGAAAAATATATGCCCATTACTATTTAAAATGTTGCTAAAGTTCTCATATATGGTTAAGAAGATTAAGATCTTAAAGTCATTAAATTTTGACTAAACTCTCTCTTTGCCCCCCACCAACCTGCCATTCTATTTATAAGGGATTCCTGTTTGAGAACTGATAGAGAAAAAGTTAATGATAATATTTTAAGATACTTCTTTGTAATGGCACTTTCTAATGTATAGAGATTTAAATTGAAGATGTAACTCAAATTAATTTAATTAGATCGATTCACACGAAATGTAATTATATTAAATTTAAATATATCGACTATTTTGAACTTGTAATAATCATGCTTTAATAAATTATATATTATTGGTGTTTTTTTAGTGGTGACAGGGATTTAGTCAAGATAATTAAGAAAAACAAGCGTGATATAATTCAAATTAACATATATACATATATGAATGTATATATGTATGTATATATATGTGTGTGTGTGTGTGAATGCATGCATACACATTCACAAACATACAAGCATATTATATATTATTTAGTTCTCCATCTTCCCTCCTACCACACTGCTTCCAACCTACATTTATATACACATTAATAATTATGATAATGTGCCTGGAATAAAAAAGGTATAACGAAGAGTAAATTTACCAGAATTTGCGTAGAAAATGAGTTATAAACCATTTAGAGAACAACAACCTTAGAACAATCATTTTGGACTAAAAGCTAGACATCCCCGTCACCAGCAAACCAATATAAATTAGCTTTTCATTTAGCTAGATTCGACACCTTAGCTCAGTCTATAGCGTGCTTAACTACTGAGCTAAGGGACACGTGGTTTGATTCCCAGAAATAACGAACATTTACCATAGATGAAAATATGAGTTTACCCTCTCATATAGATACATTAACGGCCGAGGACTGAATGCTAGTAGATGGAATTATAAGTTCAAACGAGTTAATAAAATTAACTATTGCATGCTAATTTATGCAATACGCCTGAATGCTGTGAATTATATCTGATTAATAATTGAAAGTTTAATTTTAAAATTTTAAACAGAAATAAAACTTAAAACACACTGGTAGGTATGAGGGAATGATAAATTTATATAATTATTATAGTAAACTATACACTTAAACGTAAGACTTTCATCTCTAGGTCTTAAAAATAAAAGTTACATAGCCTACTTATTTTACTCTTATTTCGGTGGGGTACTCATAGATTTCTGAAAGGCTAATTGCGATAGGTGGTACTAATAGGCTGAACCCCACCCCTCATATTACATTGTACAAATATCAAACACAATAATGTAATTAGCGAAACTGTGTGCCTTAGCATTTAATGGCAAGCTTAATATCAGGTTTGGAGGAGAAATGATTTATTAGTAGAGGAAAAGTACCTAAAACGGCATAGGTGCATTTTATCGCAAATACTGTTATTTGTTTTCAAATTGAGGGGATTGAGTTATTTCTTAATTAGCATCATCGATGCTCTGTAAATGGCCGACCCGTACAGAAGGTGTTTCTGAAGTTATTAAAGAAAAAGTGAAAAGTTGCTTAGTAAAATATATTTTTTGTGATCTTTTATTGTCAAAAAATACTTTGAAGTGTAAGTAAATTTACTGTAAATATAATGAGTGTTACTTCAAGTGTAATATGCAGTATTTATGACGTATAATCAACCATAAATTATGTAATCTTCTTTGTACAATATTTTATTGTTTCATCGTTGGCAATGTTGGTTAAAATGGCATACAACTGTTAAGGATAAAATTGCATAGTGTGTAATTTTACCCTAAGTAGCGTCTTAATTATTTAAATTGTCATCTTTCTAAATAAAACTTTTTAACTGTAACTTGTTCAATAAATTATATTTTTAATATTTGAAATAGTTTATGATATCTTATGAAGAAGAAAGCTAACTATTAATTTTGTTAGTAGGTACAAATAACTGTCACTAGAAAGCCATTCCTTTAATATTTTTTTTTACTATAAATACTGGGAGAGCTGAGAGAGGCATGCATGTTACAATGGCCGTTTGCATGAATCCCACAGGTAGCTTTGACCCTCCTGCATTGATATTCACCAAGAAAAATTGGAAGAATGATTTAATAGATGGAGCCCCTTTAGTAACTCTTGGTATTGCTCAAGAGAGTGGATGGATGACTGGGGATATATTTTTATAATGGATGCAACATTTCATTAACTTAGTTAAGGCCAGTAAGGAGGATAAAGTGTTACTTATTGTTGACGGTCACTCGAGTCACAAACATGTCAATGTGCTTAAATGTGCTAAAGGAAATGGTGTATTTCTTCTTTTTTAGATGTGGCATTTTATAGCCCTATGGAAACGTATTACAATCAAGAGGTGTCAAAATGGCTAAAAACACATCTTGGGCGAACAATCAGCCAATATAAAATCAGTGGACTATTTGCGAATGCCTATGGGAAATCAGCAAGTGTAGCTATTGCCAAACGTGGATTCTTAAATACGGGGCTCTGGCCACTAAGCCCAGATATTTTTGAGGAAAATTTATTCACCCCAGCTGAAACAACAGATAGGCCTATGCCAAAACCTAACAACAGTAATTCGGATCATGAATTAAATATTTCTGGAACTTCTAATGCAAAACGATCTCTTTCATCTCCTCTAGAAACAAACCATAGCCCTAGAGTAGATTCTGTGTCAACTACAGCAGATGAAACATCAATAACTCCTTTAAACCAAATCTCTCCAATACCTTCAGCTGCACCAAGCTTAATAAAAAGAAGAGAAACCACACAGATTCATTCAGGACTTATTAACACAAGTCCAAACCTAAAACAGCTTGAAGTAAAAATAATTTGTAGAAATTAGCTGAGCAGCGTCGATCATCGAGAGAAGATCGAAAGAGAATTGAATTTGATAGTGAAGAATTATATAATTCAGACCCTTGCGCTGATAAAGATGATGACTGTGCTTGCCTCTACTGTAATGACACATTTTCCCATTCAAGGCCAAACGAAGCATGGATAAGATGTTCGATTTGTAAAATTTGGGCTCATAATGAGTGTGCTGGCCTTGCTAAGAATGCAAAACATTATGTGTGTGATATTTGCAAGACATGATAACTAAATACAATACCACAAAAGTAATAATAGAAGGTTTAATTTGTATGTTTAATGTTTTTTTTTGTATAAGATTAAATTTATGTCATTTTACTAATACAGTATGTATAAAATGGCATAGTGCTATATTTTTATATTTAAATTTTTTTAACAAATAAATATATGTATAAGTGATTTTTTTTAGTGTTCAATTGAATGATTATATATCATAGCTTACAAAAAGTTAGAAACAATATATTTCAGAAGAATATTCTAGAATATATTTCAAAATTTAAACATGGTATGTCATTTTTGGCACATTTCCCCCTACAGCCTCATCAAGTTAAACTAGCCAACAGCATTCCACCAGCCAACTCTCCTCGTTTAAAATACTAAATATGTATGAAATTAATTTGTAAAAGACTTAATTACATTTAACTTTTGAGCCACAATGATGAGGCTGATGCATGGAGAAAGGTGGTTGCCCTGGACCTGAAAAAAAGAAAGAAAGAAAACAATCAGGCCTAATACATTCCGAGCTATGTTTACTTTACTCGTGGCTCAGTATAAGTGAAAAAACACCAGTTTCGTATTGTTCGGTAAGCTGGTATCGTGGAACTCGGCATCAAATTCCAGCCATGTTTATTAAGGGTTTTATAAATTATTTCCTTCTATACCTCTACCAAAATGTGGGTACATCTCATATTAATCATATCTGACTCATACACACGCACTTAATTTAGGATATTCCGTATTTGCAGTAAGAGCTGCACACTAGGTGGAGGGGTACAAATTTCCTAAACTGTGCCCTATGGGCACGTCCGGAAGTTAGAGATTGGCAAGTAGCTTTCCTTCTTCTCCTAAGTCTACAAATAGTGTTAGTAATAATTTAAGATATTTAAAGTAGGATAATAATATGAAACACTAAATATGTGTGAGATTAATTGTTTATATTTAACACAAACATTACGAATAAACATTTAAATGTTTACAATCTTGATTTGACGTATCCTTAACGACTAACAACAATTTTTTAGAGCATTTAGAAGTGATACAAAATAAATATTATTTAAAAAGAATTGAACTAGATAGTGCTGAATATATGGCTAGCTAATATAAGATATTAATCGTATTCGATAGGAGTAACGTGATTTATTCTATGACATAAGGACCTCGAGATTTCATTATCACTCTTATATGTCATTACTCCTATCTAGAGTTTATTATATCCTGAATATATAATTAAACCCTATCTCTTTCAGGACTACTCTAATGCTCTCCTCCCATCTGCGTCTAGGTCTTCCTAATGGTCTCTTCCCAATGGAGCTGTCAGTAAATATCCTGAACATGGTTCTATAATCTCCCATTCGAGTCCTGCCCACTGTAATCTACAAGGTTTGATTATCCTGACAATAAATAAATAAATTCATTAATTAATCTAATTTTAGCAACGTGTCCTAGAACCAGTCCACGCTTTCAATATTTAACTCAACTATTTAGGTAGGAGTAACGTGTGTTAAGATTGAGATAAGATAATGACCCTATGTGTGTGGAGGTAAAGTGGGAAACAATTAAAAAAATAGTTTCAGTACATCATTCTAGAATTATACTCCAGACTTTTCAGACACCAAAAATTATACTAGATTAACTTGACATTTTGTTTTTAGGCCCATAATGATTCCCACGCAAAAAATAAATAAAAAAATATATTTAATGTTTCCTTTATATTGAATAATATGATGAATTTGTTGCAAATTATCTTAGTAGAATGTCACATCATTAATCTTACCTTGAGGCTCATTATGTGTTATCCTATGGGGTGTTATTGGCCTTAAGGAGGATGAATACTCTTCACTTGAACCTGTTAAAAGGGAGCAAACCTTGTATAAGTGAGAGTTTACTAAAAATAAAATTAATATAATTATGTTTTACACAACAGCTTATTGTCTAGTTTGAATAATGTTAGCATTTATATACTATGGATTGTAACTGTGAAGGAAGGGTTTGGTAATCAGATAAGTCAATGCCGGGACTGGGATTTGAGCTATGGGCCCCTAACACAGAAGTCTGACGCCTTACCCCTAGACTACCATGTCCTCGGTAAATAATATATGTATAAAGGTTTTTAATCTTATATATAAAATTCTCGTGTCACAATGTTCGTTCCCGTACTCCTCCGAAACGGCTTGACCGATTCTCATGAAATTTTGTGAGCATATTGAGTAGGTCTGAGAATCGGCCAACATCTATTTTTCATACCCCTTAGTGATAAGGGTTGTCCACCCTT
>CABFOV010000835.1:50421-64048 GCA_902141375.1 Timema poppense | reverse complement strand
CAAAAAAAAGTTTAAGAAAATATATTCACAAAAAAAAATTAATATCTTAGTTTTTTGTTTTCAATAAATGTTATTTTTTTAGAAACTCACTGTAAAACATTGTGTATTTTCTTTTATTATATTATTATGCCCGTGCGAAGCCGGGTTGGGCTGCTAGTTTATTATAAATATCCTTATAGAATGTAACAAAAAAAGGTAAATGATAAAAGTCTTCTCAAACCTCACATAATTAAACCCTTCTTATGGATCAATTATTTTTAATCAAAGTTGATTTTAATTAGATAATATTACGAATCTAAAACTAATATTGAAACAATATAATTATAATATTTTATTTATTTAGCACCATATCTTACTACACGTTCAGGTTATACGCTTATGTATTAATTACGATATTTTTTTTTTAGGGAATAAGAAGGTTATATGAATAGGTGTATCCACATACACGTAGAGGGAGATTTAAAAACCATTTTGGAAAAACCACCCTCTGTACAACTGACCGAAATTGAACCCCTATCTCCACGTCATCAGCATTCTAGTCCAAAGATGAAACTTGTCACACTTATAGTATAGAGCACGAGACTGAACTTACGAAGACTGATTTTCATTGTTGTTTTTTCAGATTTTTTTTTATAATTTTAGACACAAAACAAAGCTATTTCTATTAAATCACTTTTATGACAATACATGAAAAGTATTTTTCTAAATAATATTCGTTTTACTTAGTTCCGAAAATAAAACTTGAAGTAGCAATCCACACAAATGACAAACAATTTAAATTCATTGTTTTAATATATACACATCTTAGCTCACTAAATAAGGTAGGCTATATAAAAACATGATGATAAAACCTATCTTACATTTTTAGAAGTTACTAGAATAATTTTCATATAGTAACACCTTAGGCCATGTGACCTGCAGCTGTAGCCTTTTGTAGATTTGGTCTATACCTNATAATTTTCATATAGTAACACCTTAGGCCATGTGACCTGCATCTGTAGCCTTTTGTAGATTTGGTCTATACCTATAAAATATCACCTACACAATTTTTTTCTACCGCGTATTACTACCCGTTTGGATTATACACCAACGTAGTAATTACGCTTATGATTTTATGGATAAGAAAGGTTATTTTTAAAAGAAGTGTATCCGCATTGACCTGGAGGAAGAACTTAAAGCAATTTTGCAACAAAAAAAAACACCTCAATACACCCAACCAATATTCGAAGCTCGATCTCCCCGTCATCGGCAGTCTAGTCCACTGCGAGAGTAGTGCGGTAGATCACGCAGTCACCGAAACCGTAACACTAATTTAAAAGGCAAAAGTTCTCGGGGGTTGATCTTATACTTAACTTATTCCTAATGAATAATAATATAATGTGAAATCGAGACGAATAGTATGAATTTTACCAAATTCTTCGCTGCTTTTCCAATTATGTGAACCTGCTTCTGTATAGACGATCAAAGCGACGGAGAGAACGATGCACCTCATGGTAATTCTTTGAGATTGAGCAATGAATTAACACACCATTATATAGAAAAAAAACTATAGTTTAAATTAAATTAATCATACATATTCTTTATAATGGCTCAGTTTTAATGATAGTTATACTATTGTTTCATTAAAAAAATTAAATATTTATTGCAATTAATGGCAAATTTGAAAATTATGATTGCTAATTAAGTATATAAAAATAAAGCAGCCGAGGTTTTTATAACGGTTTCGAATTTATATTAGTACTGCTTAATAGATAATAAGTAATTATACTTATGAAATAATGTATTTACTAATAGTAGTGAGCTTGCCTATATTAATATTATTATTATTATTTTCTTTGTAAATAGATCTAATGACACTCGATTCTCAATAAAATAATACTTTCGTTGTCCATTTATATGTATGTTTGACAAGGCAATATAACACTTTATTTAATAGTAATTGAGAAAGAAAACATAGCCTGTTACGCATTATCAACACCTATAAACATATATTGAATAAGTAAGCAAAAAAGTAATTCAAAATTGTGTTTTTATGAGCTTTTTCTATAGTAAAATATCAATCTATCTGATCCTGTTATTAAATACACCCTTACATTCGAATCTAAAGCTGGACATCTTATTGTTATTTTTATCACATGTATCTTGAAACTATTTGTACTTATATAAATTGTGTATATAGCGATTAGAATAAACTAATATTATGGTTATTTTATGTACATATTTACCTTTGATAAATATCATTTTTAAACATGTTTTTATGTGTGTAATACTCTTAATTAGATTGTGAATACTTTTATTGCTAAGGATAAGTTCAACAAATTAAAATTTAATTATTTTTAAAGACTAAATACGTTTTTGAATACCATTAGCGTGAAGGTATTTTAGTTACATTAAAATACTGTGTGATATTTTTTAAATACTTTAATGTCTATAAATTCTAGAAATTGGATTTTAGCTTTTTGATAAATAATTTATGTTAATAAAATTATATAAATGAATATAAAGTCTACAAGAAACAATAACTAAATAGCTTTTTATTGAATTTTAAAACATAGAATCTTCAAAAACGGAATATAAACATGATTATTTCAAAAGGTATTCAACAATTCGTTTGATGTTTCAGGTAAATACAATTAAAATAAATGCAAAAATTATTTTTGTATGAAAATTATTCTTTTCTGTTTACAGATTGGCTGGATTCTCTAGGTACTTAAACTAAGTAATGGGTTAATGAAGAGGAAGGTAGGATTTGGAGGATACGTAAAAGCAGAGAAATATAATATTTTGGGGGGAAAAATCAACTGCAAACAGCCAAGATTAAAACACTAGCCTCTTCTTGACTGTAAAATTCATATTTTTCCCACGTACCTACAAATGCGGGTGTTTATCTTTTATTTAAATATTTGAATATTTCCCCTACATATCGAATGTATATTATTTTGTAAAAATAAGAACTAATGGCTTGCCCATATCGGTGGGCACATGGGCAAAGCATCAAGTTCGTATTCTTTGATTTCCTAGTGACGTGTAGCTTGAAGTCTTAATACCAGTTTGGTGTAATATGGGTGTAATTAGATTACCACTTTCCTTCCACCGATATAAACAAATATCCTTTGAATTCTACCTTTCCCATCCCTAGCCCATTAGTCTTACTAAATGCGGATATCCTGAATTAACATGCTCCTCAAGTATTATAATTTTTATTTATATTTGTACTATAGAACCTTGCATAGAGTTTACAATTGTACAGATCTCCTCGCCATACTTATGTTCCCCATTCACGGTGACCTGATAGTGATTAAATGTTTAAAAAAATATAACATTATCTAAGTAAGTTCTTTGTAAAATAATTTAAATATTTTTAAGAAAATGCATCTTACATCCTCGCCTCCAACTGAACTATATAGAAATCCTTAGCTACCTTCAAGGAGTTATAAGGTCCCAAGTTTATTCCATGTTACCCGAAGATATCTGGCTCGTTATTTATTTTCCACTGATATCTTGAAGGATCAAGCAGTGAAAGTTCAATCGTATACTTAAGAAGGTGAAAATTATTGAAGATAGTATATCTAGTTTGAAACTAAATGTAGAATTGGTTATATACAGCGTAATTGATAAGATTATAAAAATGTAATAATATGTTAAAACAAGAAAACTAACCAAAAATATATAAATTTAAACTGGCACATTACTGTAGGGCCACAGACCCCTTGTCACAAAATTATATAGCTTAGTTGTTCTACGGTCATCAACTGGAAGAATAATCATCATAGCTTTGTTGAGCCATGATCACTGACCAGGAGGATTATCATCATAGGTTTGTTGAGCCATGGTCACTGGTCAGGAGGATTATCGTCATAGGTTGGTTGAGCCATGGTCACTGGCCAGGAGGATTATCATCATAGGTTGGTTGAGCCATGGTCACTGGCCAGGAGGATTATCATCATAGATTTGTTGAGCCATGGTCACTGGTCAGGAGGATTATCATCATAGGTTGGTTGAGCAATGGTCACTGGTCAGGAGGATTATCGTCATAGGTTGGTTGAGCCATGATCACTGACCAGGAGGATTATCGTCATAGGTTGGTTGAGCAATGGTCAGTGACCAGGAGGATTATAGTCATAGGTTGGTTGAGCAATGGTCACTGACCAGGAGGATTATCATCATAGATTTGTTGAGCCATGGTCACTGGTCAGGAGGATTATCATCATAGGTTTGTTGAGTCATGGTCACTGGCCAGGATAATTATAGTCATAGGTTGGTTGAGTCATGGTCACTGGCCAGGATAATTATAGTCATAGGTTGGTTGAGTCATGGTCACTGGCCAGGATAATTATAGTCATAGGTTGGTTGAGTCATGGTCACTGGCCAGGATAATTATAGTCATAGGTTGGTTGAGTCATGGTCACTGGCCAGGATAATTATAGTCATAGGTTGGTTGAGTCATGGTCACTGGCCAGGATAATTATAGTCATAGGTTGGTTGAGTCATGGTCACTGGCCAGGATAATTATAGTCATAGGTTGGTTGAGTCATGGTCACTGGCCAGGATAATTATAGTCATAGGTTGGTTGAGTCATGGTCACTGGCCAGGATAATTATAGTCATAGGTTGGTTGAGTCATGGTCACTGGCCAGGATAATTATAGTCATAGGTTGGTTGAGTCATGGTCACTGGCCAGGATAATTATAGTCATAGGTTGGTTGAGCAATGGTCACTGGCCAGGATAATTATAGTCATAGGTTGGTTGAGCAATGGTCACTGACCAGGAGGATTATCATCATAGATTTGTTGAGCCATGGTCACTGGTCAGGAAGATTATCATCATAGGTTGGTTGAGCCATGGTCACTGATTAATAAGATTATCGTCATAACCTAGTTGGACCACGATCACTAACCGGGAGAATCATCGTCATAGCCTAGTTGGACTACAATCACTGATAGGGAGGACTATCGCCATAGCTTATTTGGGCCGTGTTCACTGACCGATCAGCCACCAATGTATGTAGCTAGTTTCTTCAACTAAACGTATATATCTTATATAATAATGATATTAATAATAATACAAAAGGAAGTGTTTATCCGTGTGTGTGTTTGTTTGTTTGTGTGCGAAGCCCAGTCAAATCTACGGCACCCAAAGATCTGAAACATTTAACATAGGTGGACGGAAGGGGGTCCTCGTAGCAGGAATTTTAAAATTTATATTAGCTTTTTAATCAGGCTAATTATAACATTTTTTATGTAGGGCACAAGCAACGCCATGCGGGATTGCTTGTTGTACAATAAATTGTTGTCGCACATGAAATATATTTTAAATTATTAACATTCTCTTGGCAAATGCAGCTCTTACTAGCTAAGGATGAGGTATAGAAAAAAATGTATCGATACTGTACTCATTAAAGGTATCAGAAGAAAAGTATCAATCCCATACTAGTATCGAAATAAAATTATCGACAACAGTAAGAATTGGTATCGAAATTATAATCTGGATTTTTTTATCTAATAATATTAATTATTATTTCAACTTTTGCATTATAATAAAGTATTATCATATGTATCTAAATCCTGTATATTAAAATGTTTTTATACCTAAAAACTAATTTTAATACATGTTTTTTCGCTATCTGAATTCTTAAAAAACTTCCATAATTCCCTTTTAGGAGGTGCCATTTTTTAACTACATTCGTCGTTTATGTATTAAGATAGATGATTCATTCTCGGCAAACAATAGAATAATGGATTCCCTGCCCTGCTTAATCTGCTTAAGCAACGCACATAAACTATTCTGCTTCATTTGATTGGGATATCCTTTAGTTGAGTGAGTTTATTGAACTCTACTAAAGCTTATTTTGTTTAGTTTGTGATGACCGTGCTCATTGATAAAGGGGTAGTAGACTGGTCGCCACTCGACTCATCGAGTATCAGGTTGTTTCTATAAACAATGATTAAAGAACAGCTATACATTATGATGAGCTAAAAGAAATTGAGTGCTCGAGCTGCTTCTTGTTTTTCATGGATAAAATGCGTGAGAATTGAGAAATAGTTTCATTTGTTCTTCCTCCACAATCCACCTTAATAAATGTTTAATCTCATCAAGTGTGAAGATAACAAAAGTGTTGTTTCTTTCGATTCCGATCCGATACCGGAGTATTAATTCTTATATCAGTAAAAGTATCGATTAAAATACTAGTATCGAAAGGAAAATATCAATATTAGTAAAGTATCGATACTTTTTTTACATCTCTAGTACCAGTCTATTAAACTACATAAAAAATAAGTATGTTTGTCCAGATGAATGCAAAATTAACTAAACCTTGTAAGTGTAATCAATATAATCGTTTTTTATGTGAGTGGGATGAGATGTTTCAGTCAGTTTTCAACGTAACAACTGCCTGCGTCTAATAGTGATGTGCTCTTTTGGACCGTGCAGTGTTTAAATCAAGATAAACATACTGCAACCTAACAACGCTACCACAAATAAATAATTGGTACTTTTGGTCCATAGATTTATTTATTCAAAACAATATTTTAATGATTTATCTCACATAATAAACACATGTAAAATCAAAAGGTACCAAGTTTCTAATGATTTAACTTTTTCATGTTTTACTTTAAGTATTCCAAGATATATTAATAATGTATAAATTACTTTTAAACATTATGTATATATATATATATATATATATATTTCAGAATTTTCAGGCGTTGTTTATGATTATTACTACGGCCACTATAAAATTACTAGTTTTCCTACACAAATAGATCGAGAAATATGAGGTAATATATTTGGACACACTTGAAACCAAGACAAATTTTAACGTTCATATTTTGTAAAAATTAAGTAGTGTAAGTAATTTTTAGGTTAGTTTATAATACTTTCATTAGGTTAATAATGGAACGTTATATAATATAGCATGATAATCTCAAATAACTATTTTCATTTTCTACAAAATGTCGGCTCCACTGGTTAGAAAATGGCAGCGTCTACGGATAAATCAATGGCTTGGAAATAAATTATATATGTCTATGAAAACCTGTAGTATGTCTGTAACCTAATAGTGGAACGGCCTGTAGTCTTGAAACAACGGTCTATGTACTTTAAGAATGTAATTTACGTTTGTAGGACATGCCAGATAGGGATGATCGGCCGGTTCATGAAAAAGGGACAAACTGGCTGATTAGCAGTTCAGGTTGGCCCAGTATTTCTCTGTATGGTGCAGAGATATTTTATATTGGGGGTATTTTACCCGTAAAAATTGACCATATTCAATTTGCCATATTTTCTAAATAATAATTGTGAATCACATTCCTTGTTAGTAACGTGGTTATTTATATAATAGTACACATGCCTTGTTAATTTAAAGTGTGTGTGCAGCCCATCCACAATGAATAGGGGTATCAGTCATAACAATAAAAATCATATAGAGTATATTAGTTACTTAGCCAAATTTTTACAATTATAAAATTTTATATTAACATATTGTATATCATTAGCAAATGTTACCTGTGATATTATACTGCAGGGGTCTCTAAACTTACTGAGGAGATAGCAACATCCAGATATTTAAAGTGTTGGATGGGTTGGATCGAAGAAAGGGCATACATTATTTTATATGTGTGTGTATACAGGGTGTATCGATTTATGTGGGAAGTAACTATGATGTGGGTATTAGAACTCAAAACAACATGAAAAGTCTTTATGAACATATGTCATATATTATATTGTTCCTGAGATAAGGGGCCATAAGTCCTTCCCAATTCATCATGGAATTGTTAATAGTTTTACTTGATACACTCCTGTTCACTTAGCTGCATCCCTACCTGTGTACCAGCAGTGAAACATCACTTACAAGAGGTGCAACAGGGGTATATAAAGTAAGACTATTGAAAATGTCAGCAGAATCTTGGAAGGCCTATCTCAGGAACCATTAAACATAGGATATTTATTTATTTGGTGTTGTTTTGAAGTATGTCATTCACACCCGAGCTATTTCCCACATAAATCGATACACCCTATTAATTAAACATGAACAGGTGTAAACTGTGGAGTCCACTTAATTACCCTTTCTCTCCCCAAATAGGAAAAGGCTCCTCATCAGCCCCTTCGTTTAACAAACACCTTATGAAACGCAACAGCATGTGCTGCAGAATTGTACATCATAGTTGGTCTGTTTTGATTACAAGTTTCCAATACTGCCGTCGGCCGCATATGATGGTATGTATGTAGTTATTGTATGTGCTGCATACACGAGCACCATCATCTCAGATCGCGTCATTGAAATTATTCTCTTTGTTATGTTTTTATATTATATTTTTGTCATAGTATCCGTGGGAAAGGTAAACTCATTCAACCGGCCAGATTCAACCCGCAAGCCATAGTTTAGAGGCCCCTGTTCTAATGCATTTTTAACACACACATTTAATGCTAACTTTAGAGAAATACTTAATTTAATATATATTTGGTTGTATTTCTCCTGTCTTTAAGTATTTATTACTAAATTATTTTTTTAGTACCGCGTATTATATATTACTATCCGTTTTCTTTATACAAATATGCACTAATTACACTAATGTGATAGTGATTAGGAGGGTTGGTTGAATTTACAAGAAGTGTACCATTAATTTATAGGATGGAGAGTGGGAAACCCTTTAGTTAAAACCACCTTCTATAAACCCGATTGGGATTGAACCCTGATATTTATGTCTACATCATTTTAGTATATTGCAAGAGTAGCACCTTAGTTTGTGCGACCATCGATTTGGGTTAGAATAAATATTATTCTTACTTTGTTAAAATGGTATTACTTTGAAAATTAACTCAAAAATTCTATTGCTATGGTCGTAGGTGGTATTTAAATTAAAAACAAAATTACCTAGCATATCTAATTTGATATTATTTTAAACTTGGTCCTGTATTATTATTAGAAATAAACCTTATAGTTTTATTATTTACACGAATAAAGTTCAGCGACCGATATAAGCTCTGTTCCGGTGAGTTAGTTCTACATGCGAGGTCGGAAAGTAATGTGATCACTTTAGAGAGAATTGATGATTTGGTTGTATTATATTTGTGAAAGTCTAGGCTCTTCTATTCACAATTTCCATGAATGTGGATTAATATATGTGTGCGTGCACAAGACGTTGTAAGATTTTAAGATATTAAAGTGACTTACAGTTGTGTAAATAGTAAGACTACTCACCAGTTGTAATAAAAATAATAGACTTATTTAATATAATAAAATAATATGAGTTTTAAAAAAAGAAAAAAATGTATATCTTCTTTATCTATATAATTCGTGTTTTTGTTGGGCGCCACCCCTGGTATCTAAGGGGAAAAATAATAATCAAAAGGAAAAATACATTTACCTCGGCTATAAACTCAGTGGCACAACGACTCTCAACCTCGAGACCACTGGGTGAACTTAAAACTAAAAAAGAACATGAACAATTTAGATTTAAAACAAAAAATGGATTGTTGAAGAAAAAATGTAATTAGGGCTACAAATAAAAATAAATGTATTAAAAAAACAATTGTTGGCACTTTATGAATTTATTGTGGTTTCCTTTTTGTCCACATCCAAATCCTACCTATGGAATTCCGGTTAATTATAATTCTAATTTAATAAAGTATAGTACAGTATTGTTGAGACCAAAAGAAGAGAAAAAAATATATATATACAATCAATAAAATTAATAATTAGACATAAAATAACATGTTAAATAATTCTTTGTATTAGTCTGTCCTGCTGGAAATAAAAGAGTTCTGGTTTATTTAGGAAAAAGAAAAGAAATGATTACAATAATCAAAAGTTGAAGAGTTGGTTTGACCTCACCCAAGTATAATTAGTCCATACTGAAAACACCATCTTCATAAATTTTGTTTCACTTGAAATTCTTCCACAATTTAAATGAGCCTAAACATTGTAGCTCTTACACACTCTCTTAGCTTCCTTTATTTACTAATTTCACTTTAATCTTTCACTTTTTAACCACTATAAAAATAATTTAAATTGGGAGCCCACATTCATTTGGCTCCATCTTGGACCACCAAAACAGGAAGAACTCCTTACTACATTAAAAACCTTCCAATCTTTTAAATTCAAAAATGTTCTATTCCAAGTCCAAAGAGAAACAAACTTATGTAAATAAAAACGAAAATGAATTGTTGGCTATAGACTAGTGAGAGAATAAAAATGAAATGTAGGTTTAATATAAGTATTTAAATATAGCCAATTGAATATGAATAATGTTTTTAATAAAGAATTAAATGTATATTTCCTTCTGTCAAAAAATTAAAAATCGCGCTCGTTTTTTCTTCCTTCCAAATCACGAGGTTCACTCCTCACTCGTTTGATAGCGCTGGGCATGCGTTAAAACAAAGATGGCCGACCTTCAAAATAAATACAGTCAATCACACTTCTTAAAAGGATAATTAATATGCTTAATAAAAGGTAAGTGTTCTTCCTTAAATCAAAATTCCTTATTTAAATTATTTAAAACAATGTTTTACGTTGTTCCTTCCGTCCTTTTACATAATTTAATATATGTAAACATTGTCATTAGTCAGGCTGGGAATATGCTGGCGAGCTTCGAATATTTCACGTGAAATAAAATTAGAAAATAAATTAGAAATTGTTCATAAAAGTAGAAAAAAATAGGGAAACACAAGGTAGGGTGGCAAATAACATCATACAGTATAGCGTTGAATGTGATTTCCATAAAGAGTTTTATGGAGTTATATAAAATTTAAAAAGCAGCATATATATAAATATATATATATATGAGTATATATGTATTTCTTTGGTCATATAAATGGGTGAAATTATACCAAGCGCTTTATCTCAGAACATTCATGCCATAAATGATCATAAAATGTACTACTTCTAACTTTTAGTTTAATCAGTATATCAGGCTATTTTCAACATAATTTTTTGACTTGGTTATTATTTTAAATAAGAGTTTAATTAAAATCAGTAATGGGCTTCTACCTTATATTTTGAGAAACTTTTTCTCTTTGATTTTTTTAAATAATTCATATTTAAAATTAATAGCCTCACATTAATGATTTATTTCGCTAAATATGTTCATACTGTTTAATAACCAATCATTTATCCATGAAGGACACATCGATTTAATTTGTATTTATTTTCTCTTTTATAATTCCAGTTGTTTAATCGACTTGCAAAAGGCGTTTGATAGAGTGAAATGGAAGAAACTGATGGAAATTTTCAAGAAGATTGTCATCATCTGGAGTGTCAGAATAATGATTGCAAACCAATACCTGGGACAGCGAGTAAAGGTGAGGCAAATAAAGGAGAAATCAACTGCGTAGAAGTAGTAAGAGCAGAGAGACATGGATGATGTTTGTCATGTTTCTGTTCAATTTGTAAGACGAGTGGCTCGTCAGGGATGCCTTATAGGGATTTGATAATTTCAAGATAGGAGGATGCGTCATCAACACAAAATATGTAGATGATCTAGCATTGCGTGCCAAAATGAAGGAAGAGTTGAAGGAAATGATGGATGAGCTGATGGAGATGGGGAGAATATATGGCATGGAGCTCAACATTGGGAAGTCAATATAGATGGTGATTTCATAAATAGAATAGCAGGTGAAAATTAAAATTGGAGGCCAGGAGTTTTGAAAGAAAACATAGAGCACTTCAAGTACCTGGGAAGTCTTCTGACAAAGGATTCCTATTGCACTAAAGAAATTAGATTGAGTATCACCATGGCCCTGGAAGTTTTCAAGAAGAAGAGGCTACTGCTGACCAGTAAGTTGAATTTGGGATTGTGTAAAAAACTGATGACATTCTACAATTGGAGCATCACACTATTTTTGAAGCAAAAATTTGGGTTCTTATGGGAGGATGAAAAATAAATACTAAGAGAGTTTTGAAATGTGGTGCTGGAGAATACTAGAGAAAACTAGGTGGACAGATAGGGTGACAAATGAAGAACTCATGAGAAGAATGGGTTATAAGGGAACAATTTTGGATGTAATCTTTGGGTGAAAATCCAATTGGATCTGACACATTCGTAGGAAGAACTATCTTCTGAACGATGTCATTAGAGGAAATGTTGAGGGAAATTTGATCTGAGGAAGGAGGATCTCAATATTATATGACTTGAAGGAAAGAAGAAAATGCTGGGAGCTGAAAGAGGAGGCAGAGGACTGAAAGCATTGGCAGTATAATTTCCCTGTGCAAAATTAATGGACATGTCTTAATACAGAACACATAATAATAATAACTTTGATATTTTATTATTTATTGTAATACTAACCTTGTATATAGACGAGTACTCACAGGTAGGATTTGTGGTGGAGATAAAAAAACATTAACAACATAATTACAAAAACAATTATCAATATCTACTAGTAAATTTTACTTTATTTTTTGCATAACTTTTACAATTCATTAGATTCATAGTGATACAGTTAATTATTATCCATGGTAGCTGTATTTATTTTATGTTAGGATTATACTACATTGTTGGAGGTGCGGCCCACCATTGGTAAACACGTTGTTGGTTGTTATTGTTGTTATATATTATGGTAAGTTCAGATCCTACATTGTTTCCTTGCCAGGAATCCCAACACATTCCTAAATGGTCTCGAGACGGTTTTTCGTGCCCTTTTACGTATTTCAGTTTTAATTTTAATGAATTTCACAAAGTATCTTAAAACAATAATTATTTAACCTAGTTACTTTAATAATATCACATAATTGTATATTTAATAAGTTCCTTAGTAAGGCTCACATACAGTCAATGGACTAGTAGGACTAGGCTATTCCCCAGACATTTTTCGTTTATTTATTTTGAGTTAAATTTTAACGGGAAATAAAAGCATAAAATAAAATCTGAGTTTCAATTTGCGTCACAATACTCAACGATATTCTAGATATTTGTGCGCTGCCCTCACATCCCCTTCCCTCTCTACAATGACAACACACTAACATCAGAAGCGTGGTCACAATACTCAATGATATTCCCACTGCTTGCGCGGACCCCTTCCCCTCTCCCAACTAACATCGGAAGCGCTCGAGTCTTATCGGCTCTTACTGGGGAAAGGACTAGTTGAAGCCAGCCTAGTCCGTCTCTATAATATGATATATGCTAACACTTGGCGTTCTGTCACAGGTAAATGTAATTTTGGTTTGCTTCTTATAAGTGGTAGTGTTGTGGTTGCTAAGCTTATGTAATTGTTCCCATTGATGAAAGAGATCTTGTGAAGTGTTAAAGTGTCCGATTGTCAATTTAGTTTGACAGTGTTTGAAATAGTGAAGTATTGAAGGGGATTCGGATTTGAAAACTGTTCCCTCACAACAAAGGTTGGGAAAGGGACCTGAGACAAGTAGCAGGGTAGTTCAGTGGAATGTAGCAGTGCCGATCACCTTTCGCAATGCTGTGCTCTCGACCGATTATTCGCAGTTTCGTTTGAAGCCCTCACTTTTGAAGAAAAGAAGCAAATAATAATGAAAGGAAGGCCAACTCCAGTCATTTCTGCTAAAACAAAAATGAAAGACTATACACGTCATTTCAAAACAGAATATTATACTTATTCAAAATGGTTAACTTCATGCAAATCAAGAAACAGGCTGTATTATTGGCCTTGTGTGTTGTTC
>CABFOV010000835.1:33357-49431 GCA_902141375.1 Timema poppense | reverse complement strand
CTTAATCAATCTGAGGTAAAGAAGCGGTTTCCAACAGTTGTCAGTACAAGTTGGAATTATAATTCCAGAATTGTGAACACGGCTAATGAAAATAAAACAAAACTCATACAGTTTTTTGATAATATTGCTGAAAATCCAGATAGTTGGGATACTGATGCTTTCGTGACTGCTAAAGGGTATGCGTCATCATTGAGAGATTTCGATTTCGCCTTTCTACTGAAGGTTTTCAGCAACATTTTTTCTCTCACAGACAAATTATTCAAAATTCTTCAAACCAAAACTTCCGATGTGAAATACTGCATCGATAAAGTAAAAGAGACAATTTCTCACCTCAAAGATGCTAGAAACGACTTTGAAGAGACGTATAGAAAATTAGAAGATGATGACAACGTGGAAGCTCCTAAGAAGAGACGTAGAGAAGACGGCTCATTTAATCCAAGAAATAAATATGTGCGTCTTTATAATGAAATTATTGACACCATGGTTGGGCAAATGGAGCTGAAGTTTCAAGATCTTAATGAGCTTCAATTTATTGAGCTGTTAGATTCAAAATAATTTCAAAGCTTCAAATCTCGATTTCCTGAAAGTTTATATTTGTCACATAAGTCAAGCTATGGTAGTCTTTTCAATTTTGGCAATTTATCGGAGTTAATTAGTTTCAGTTTACAGACTATTAGGCTTTTCATATAATACTGTGACTGAAATTATGAAGTTCCTGGAAGAAACAGACTTAGCAAAAGAAGCGTTCCAAGAAACATATAAATTGTGTTGTTTGATATCAACAATACCAGTAAGCCCATCCACTGTTGAGCGCACCTTCTCTTGTTTGAAACGTATTAAGGCGATTGTTCGTAACACCCAGTGTGAGAATAGGCTATCCACACTTACCCGGTTGTCAGTCGAAAAAGGCTTGCTAGATGAACTGCAGAGTCAAAAATCATTCTACGACGCTGTTATCGACAAATTCATTCAGAAAAGTGACAGCAGGATTGTACTAATATACCAATAAAGCTAACATTCAACTATTAATTTTTTCTTTAATTGTTTAATTATTTATGTGTTTATTTTTTCCATGTTTTGGTTTTATTTATGTATTTGTTTGTTTATTCCATGTCTAAATATTGTGAATCGGTTGGAGGGAGATAAATTGCCTACCTATAAAAGTGTATTTGCTAAGTTAACATATTGTACATTATACGCCATAATGAAAGGTGTCTTCAAACCTAGTCCTCTTTGAGAAAAGTCACCGCGCGCCACTGCTCACATAATTGAATTTGTATTTAATTCAATTTAATTTTTGACTGGTACTCTCAGGTAATTCAGTTTAACTATCATAACTATAGTTGATATTTAATTATTTATAGTTGGATTGTTACGATGACGGTCAAAAATGTAAACAAGACCTGCACTTGAACAAGTAGCACTAGAAAATGTTTCAAGATTTCATTCATTAGTTCACAAGGTCCACTACTATATTAAAACACTTTTTTTTCCATAGACTAGTAGTACAGTTCAACTATTTACCTGGTTTTTAAATCTAATTTTTCCAAACAACGTAAGACACTGTAGCTGGTAGTGGCCATGGTCTTACTGCCTTAGATTATGATGAGGATGAAAAGGAACTAGTCATGAGGAGAAGTAGATAACCTTGTTTTACCTTCTTTGACTACATGCCTGATGACTTATTTTTAACCAGCGTAACCCTTACCACCAAGGGTTCCAGAGTATAAGGAAGGAATGTTCAATTTAATCTCGAGCAATCGATGCCATCTGTTATACAATAATTATATCTTTATACACTTAAGTTTAAAATTGAAAAATAAATGTTAATATTTAAATTAATTAAAAAAAGGTTTTGTTGAGGTCCCTATGTGGTTTGAGATATTAAAGTTGTTGTTCTAATAAAGGTTTCTAGTGTAACTTCACACTCCCACCCAATTTAGTCTTCAATAATCAGTTTCCCAAAAAAGGTGAGATTAAAGTAGAAATTCAATCGTCTCCGTTTATACCTTGTGGTTCATCCAGAGAACTTTCTGGTTGAAAATGTTGGTTAACATTGAGAAGAAGATTAGTTTTGGTTTGCACGCTAGAATTTTATGGGAAAGCCTGTAAAGAAGCCCATCATACTTTTAGAAGTTGACTAAAAAACTAAAAACTTTACTTACAAATTCATTCACCTGTTGAATGAGCAGTGGTAGAACAGCCTTGTTTAATATGTTTTTAGGGGTTCTCTGTGGGTTTACATTCTATTGGGGGTAAAGCAAGCTAACGTGAGTACATGGCAGGAAGAACATTGTATTTAAACTACAAAAGTTACTAAAATTACATTAATATATTTCTTTTGGTATAATTAATTTTTATAAATAATAACAATCGCTATAAAGTTAAATCCTTATGTCAAAGTTTTTGCCACGATCTGGTAATCTCCACTTAACCAAACTGAAAATGTTTAGATGATTAATGTAGAATTTATAAGTAATGTACTGACAACTTACGTGAGGGAAAAGCTGTAAGTAATTTGGGAAAATAATTTCTAATAAATTTATACCTCCAACTAAGGAAAGGAAGCTCGCCTCCCCGTTATCGGTAATTCACGTTAACACGAACGTGACGCGTTAGTCCATATGGCCATTGATGCAGATTACATATTTACTCTTCGATGATTTTATCTATCCGGCATGAACAGCTATTTATAAGGATGTTTCTTGCACCAACTAAACATGAATAAATAAGTGCGAAAATGTACAAAAAAATCCCTAAACCAAAATGATTATATGCAGTATTATATTGACTTAATGTTGTTAATAGAAGGGGTTTGTTATTTATAAAATAGGCCTAATCTCGTTTACATTGTTTTTATAATAAACTACTTCCCCTACACCCTTCATGTAATTTCTGATAAATTTAGTATAAATCCTATATCAGTTTTCTTATCCTTACACAATTTATTATAAATATCATGATACTTCGGATATTTAATAAAATACGGAGAAAAAAATTAAAAAAATTTCACTTATAAGTATCTACAATATTAATTTGATCTAAATTAAAAAATTCGACAATCAGATAATAGGATAATATTATCTCAACACTTAATTATTAGAAAAATATATTATTTCTTACCGATACCAGAGTCCTTTGCCCAGCTACTAGTTCCAAATAAAATTATAAACCATAATCTGATGCATACTCGTATTTTCTTCATAGCTATAAGTGATACACAATCTTCCTGGACATGTTTTATGTACTACTCATCAGGATGTGAAATGTCAAAAGAACTAGCTTGTACTGTCACAAGTTTGATGAGTTATTAAAAAATAATATAAATACATAGTCCGTTTATTAGCCTTAATATAAAAGTGTCACTACGAAAACAAAGACATGTCAAATAATAGTAAATGAGAGTTTTAATTCTACCCTCAACGGAATTCAAAATGTTAACGGTATCTTAAAGGATTCATTGTTTTAAGTGATTAATTTTTAAAAAATTTCAAACAAATGAATGTATATTATAATTTACACTTTATGAAAGAAATAGTTTTTAAATCGCATTACAAATTATGTTTGGGTTAGTAGGCTTAAATAATTCCATTGTTCTTCCTTACACTTTTTGCTTTATGAACTTTTGGTTGATTTATATTGATTTTTAAGTATGTATTGATAAGTTATTTCAAGTTAAAAGGGCAATTAAATATATCTAGTGGCCATTTTACCAGAGCGTAGTTCACTGGAAATTAATTCATGTCATATTTAAGTGTTTAATAAAATTACAGCTCTGCTATGAGCTATGAGACTTGGTCAATAATTTCTAAACTTTAAATCATATTATATTGATAATATTGTAAAATATAGGAGTGTACAAATAAATGGGGTAATTAAGAAACAAATGAGTTATTTTAATTAATTATGAATGCAATGCATCAAGAATGTAAAGTTAAAAAAACAACGTAATGCTGGTCAGTGTCGTAGGCCTTTGCTGAATAACACGTCTAAACTCTTTACCATAGCAAAAATTTCCATGAATTACAAACAAAAAAGTAAGTATTCATAAAAGTTGAAATTTAACTATTTCAACAAATAATAATATTATGATAAATAACTGGTACGAAACTGCGTACGAACTTACTAGCTCTATTTGTTATAAATGGGGATATTTACTATAAATTAGAAATAGAATATACAATAACAAACCCGAGAACAAATTGCACTAGATATAAATGGGAATTTTTTTATTAATTGTTCTAATTTCGTAATTTTATTTTTAAAGAATTAACGTCTTCATTTGTATGTTTGTATCAATACAAACTATTGATATTGGGTCCCCAAGGGTCAACACTAAGTATTAAAATTTTGACCTTCGGTTACAATTTTTGTTATTCAACTAGGGTATATTTGATGTATATTGCATTGTTATTAAATTTCGCTTTTATAAAGTTTGAACAATTAAATAGGTAATTATTGACTATTGAGTCTAATATAATAGAGATATAATCGTTTTACCTAATTATGAGAAAATTCAAATTTTTTCCTCTTCATCCTTTGTTAAAATGTTATTAAATTTAGGGTTGAACAGACAGCGCAGCGTTGCAAAAACCTTTTTTTAGTGTTCAGGGGGTCATAAAACCTCGACATCTATTAACATCTTGGGCTAGATTTTTTTTTTATGCTCTTAATACTTAACCTTAAAGTGTTGTCAAAGTTAAAAGAAATATATATTTGTGTATAGCATGTAAAATATGGTTTTATAAAAATATATTTCAACTAAGAGATGTTTATTATAAATATGTCCACATGTATGCAATGATAAGTAATTTCATATTTCAAAGAAATATGGAGATAAAATTAAAATTTAGAATTCACGAATCAGACCGGAACCCATAAAGTCATTTTGAGAAGTTGAGATTAGTCATTTGGTTTGTAATATTGATCATAGCTTATAAATAAAATTTAATCAAAATCGTTGAAGCCGAATTTGATAAAAGCGAATTTTTCTCTTTACGACCTTAAGGAAACTACCATTAATTTTAGGGCTAGATATCCAATTTTAAATATTCCTCGGGATGAACCTGAGAAAGCCCTATTTACCAAGTTTGAGCCTAATTGGTAAAATGGTTTAGGCTCTATCCCGCGCTACAGACTGACCGACAGAGAGAAAGACAGACAGATGGCACTTCGAAAACCACTCTTTACGGTTTGGAGGGTCATGAGACGTCGAAATCAATCAAAATCTCTAATTAAAATACTTTGACGATCATAAAACTGTAAGGTAGTTAGAAATTAAAAATATGGGTATTGGGTCGCCTTGGGTCAACACTTCGTATTAAAATGTCGACTCCAGGTTTAAAATGTTTGACATTATATTATGTGTTGCACATCTTCATGTCATCGCATTGCTATTAAATTCCTCATTTATACATTTTTAACAATAAAAAATGTAAATATTGACTATTGATTCTAAACTAGAGAAAGGTCATAGTTGTATAAACATTTCTCCTGAGAGGTTTAAAGGGAAATAACATATACTTTTTGAGAGAGACTTACATATATTTAATTACTCTATGCCATTGGAGAATAATTTCGTTAAAACTTAAGTAGTATCACATTACAAACATAGCTCGCAAAATTGTATTAATATATTTGCCAAAATTTCAGAAACCGTTAAATTTATAAAAATCTATTTCATATAAATGTTTTTAATTTTGAGAGTAATTTTATTTAGCAATGATAAGTTATTTAGTATTTCAAATAATTGTGGAGATATGGAAATTTCAACTTATTTAAAGTATCCTAAAAGTCATTTTCATGGGAAAATAAAATTAGGCAGTTTATAATCTTACTCAACATCTAGATACAAATTTTAATCAAAATCATTAGAGCCAATTTTGAGAAAATCGATTTGTTCTCTTTTCACCCTTCCTTAAACTACTCTTAATTTTAAATTTAAACAGACACACAGACAGACGGAATTGTAAAGACCACTTTTTAGGGTTCGGAGAGTCATGAGATGAAGACANGGGGGTCATGAAACGTTGTGATTGATCAAAATCTGGAGTTGTATTTTTTTGACGATCACAATACTTTCTCTACTTGTAAGATAGAGAGAAAGTAAAAATATGTATTATGTAAGATTAAGTTAAAATCAAGGTATAGTGTAAAGATTAAGTTAGAATCATTTGGGATGAACCCCAATTAGTAAACAAGGCTGTGATTTAAACCCAGGTTTTCCCGTGACCTTAAGTCCATTCAAATGTGAGTGTGATTCAGTAAAACATGTAAACACTTACTTGGTTATCATTGCAATGCAAGTGTGTAGTCCAGGCGGGTAGAAAGACGTGGTGAACCAACCATACATTGTTACTTGAATGGCTTTTATCCTGAAAGCTATAAATAAAATTTTAGCTTCGTTGAAACCTACCCTATAAACAAGCCTGTAAAATTTAAACTAATTAAAAACTAATATGTGAAGTAGTATCCACAGCAATTGTTTTGAAAGTAATCAGAAATATAATTGGCCTTTACGTTCATTTCTTCAATAATACCAAATGGAGTTTAAAATAAATTATAGATCAATAGCATAATAGCTTTGAAACACATCTCCCACACCCCCAATTTACTGGTCATTGTGGTAATCCTAAACGTTGCTAACAGTCCCTCCATTAATACATCCCCCTTCATTAACGCCTCCCTTCACACCATATCCCCTCAATCCACACAGTTTGCCTACGTGTAAACTCAACAGTTCTGGCAGACAGAGCAGAGGTCAAACGATCCAAATGGGGCGTTTCCCGTTTAACTGCTTACAAACGTAAACTTTATTACAATAGGAAATGATTATTCGGTTGATCGCAAACAAATTAGTCTAATGAAAGGCACTATGGTATTATGTGTCAAACAATCACAAGGCGTTCAAATCAATTTGAAGTGGAGCATTTGGATTTAAAAGCAGATAGTTTACCAAACACGTCTTCCTCATATTGATTAACGAGTTATTTTTGTAAACAAATTTATATTGTATTCCATTGAAGAGACACTAATAATAAATCATGTATACTAACATTATGATATATATACTATATTATACTATATTTAATTATATTATATTATATTATATTATATTAAAACTCCAAGCATGTCCGTACATTCGATATCAGTCGGTCTGAATGTTTCCTGACAGTAAACTCATTGAATCGAGAAGGGACTTCTTCTTTTGTATTCCTTATTTTCTAGAATTCAGGGAAATTTAAATAGTAGAACACTATTTAATGCACAAGTAAATCAATGTTAGAAAAACTGACGGTTATTATGATTAAATTTACGTATTATATTTGTAGCGAATCAAATTAATTAACTATATTAATGTACACATCTTTTTTACTTTCTTGATATCTTACAGGTAAAGAAAGTAGGTATTGTAAACGTCAAAAAATATAACTCCAGGTTTTGATGATTTCCAACCTTTCTTGACCCTCCGAATCCGAAAAAGTGTTTTTTGAATTTTCGTCTGCCTGACTGTCTGTCTGTCTGTCTGTCTGTAACTCGAAATAGAGCCTAAATTATTTTACCGATCAGGCGAAGACTCTGTGTCTAGGGTTTCCATTGAGTTGCCCCAAAGGACTTTACGTATTGGATATCTAACCCTAAAACTATGGATAGTTTACTGAAGGGTGAAAGAGAAAAAATTGCTGTCCTCAAAATCGGTTTATACGATTTTGGTTAAATTTAATTTCTAAGAATTATAAAAAATTGTTACTCTCATATTTTCCACAAAATGTCTTTAAGGGTTTCGATCAGACACGTAAATTCTTATTTTGGTAAACCTCTGACACTATTTGAGATATGTAATTATTCAGGTCCGTATATAATATAAATATTTTAATTGAAATATATTTTTATAAAACCAAACGATTTCCAGCTAAACGTAGATATATATATATATATATATATATATATATATGAACCGTTAAAGTAATTTTCATATAAAAATGAAAATAGCCGTTTTGTTTATAATCTTAATCAACGACTAGATACGAATTTTAATCAAAACCACTAAAGCTGATTTTGAGAAAATAGATTTTTGTCTTTATTCACCCTTTGTTAAACCACTCTAAATTTTAAGTTTAAACAGACACACAAAGATACGGCATTGCGAAAACCACATTTTAGGGTTTGGGGTGGGAAGGGCTTTAACATAGACATCCATCAATATCTCAGGGTGCAAAATTTTTTTATGGTCTAAATACTTGAACTTTAGTGTTCGAAAAGTTAATATATATATATATACATTAAAGGTCAAATATCGCGACTGAAAAAAAAATCTTACCTCCTGAGATATTGATGGATGTCTATGTTAAAGCCCTTCCCAACCCGAACCCTAAAATGGTGTTTTCACAATGCCGTCTCTTTGTGTGTCTGTTTAAACTTAAAATTTAGAGTGGTTTAACAAATGGGAATAGAAACAAAAATCTATTTTCTCAAAATCATCTCTAGTGATTTTGATTAAAATTCGTATCTAGGTGTTGATTAAGATTATAAATAAAATGGCTATTTTCATTTTCCCATAAAAATTACTTTTAGAGTACTTTACAGAAGCTGAAATTTCTGTATCTCCGCAACTATTTTAGATACTAAATAACTTATCATTGCAAAATTGTAGTGCTATTAAAAATAAAAAACTTTTACATGAAATATATTTTTATAACTCCAACAGTTTCTGAGATATTGGCAAATATTTTAATACAATTTGGTGAGCTTTTCTTGTAAAGAAATACTAGTTAAGTTTAAACGCAATAATTATCAAATGCCATAAAGTAATTAAAAATAAGTCTCTCAAAAAGTGTATGTTATTTTTCCTTAAACCCCTTACAAGAAATGTTTGCACAACTATGATATAACTCCATTTTAGACTCAATAGTCAATATTCACATTTTTTATTGGTAAACATTTATAAATGAGGAATTTAATAGCAATGCGACGACATGAAGTTGTGCAACACCTAATAAAATGTCGCAAATTTTAAACCGGAATTCGACATTTTAATACGAAGTGATGACCCACGGGGACCCAAAATATATATTTTTACTTACAGTCTTATGATCGCTGAAAAAATTTAACGAGATAATTTGATGGATGTCGGTGTTTCATGACTCCCCGAACCCTAAAAAGGGGTTTTCGCGTTGCCGCATGTCTGTTTGTCCATTTGTTTGTCAGTCTTTACTTTGGTATAGAGCCTAAACTATTTTTACCAATTTGGCTAAAACTTGGTACATGGGGTTTTCATAGGTTCCCCCCGAGGAATTTTTGGATTTGGATATTTAATCCTAAAATTAAGGGTAGTTTACTTATTAGCAGAAAGAGATAAAATCGATTTGATGAAATTTGGATTCAACGAATTTGATTAAATTTCATTTCTAAGCTTTGTTAAATATTACAAACCAATTGGCTACTTTAAATTTTTTGTCAAAATGACTTTAAGTGTTCTGGTCTAATACGTGGATTCTAATTTTTAATTTTACCTCCTTTAGTCTTTGAGGTATGAAATTACTTATCATTGAATACATGTGGATCTATTTTAAAAAAAACATATTTTACTTGAAATATATATTTTTATAAACCAAAACTTTTCAAGCTTTACACAAATATATATTTCTTTTAAATTTGCCAACACCTTAAGGTAAATTATTATGATCATAAAAAAAACTTGCCCAATATTTTGATAGATGTTAACGTTTCATGACCTCCCAAACCCTAAAAAGTGTTTTTGCAGAGCCACGCCGTCTATCCAACCCTAAATTTAATAGCAGTTAGTAATAGAGTTTACCAAAAGTTTAAAAAAGGGAAAAATTCAATTTTCTCAATGTCGGCTATAGCGATTCTCTCTCTTTCATTTTAGATTCAATAGTCAATAATTACCTATTTAATTGGTCAAAATTTATAAAAGAGAAATTTAATAGAAATGCAACAAATATAAGATATCCCCTTATAGAATGATAAAAATTTTAACCAGAAACAACATTTTGATACGAAGTGCTGACCCTTGGCGAACCAATTTCGATATTTTTTATTGATACAAATATAAAAATGAAGACGTTAATTCTTTAAAAATAAAATTATGATATATAAACCACGATGCTTTACGTATATCTAGCTCAATTTGTTCTCAGGTTTTCTAGTGTATATTATGTTAGGAATTTTAAGTAAATATCTCCATTTATAAAAGTTAGAATGAGAAGTTCATGAAGACTTCCGTACTATTTATTTCTTTAACCTCTTAGGGGAAATGATCTATCTCTATTATTTTAGATTCAATAGTCAATATTTACCTATATGTTGGTTTAAATTTTAAATTACTAGTTAAATAAATATGTGATATCCATAAGATGTATAACCTCTTATAAAATATCAAATATTTTAACTGTAAGTCGATATTTTAATACTAAGTATTGGGCCTTGTGAAATCAACTTCTATTTTTACCTTTTTGACCCAAATTTACTACTGAGCTTCTTAATTCTATAAAAAGTATATCATAAAATATAAATCTGGGAGTCAACAAATTTATAACGCAAATAAAAAGTAATTTTTGCTCTGGTTTTCTAGTGTATATTGTCTTGTTTCACATATATAACAAGCTTTGAATAAATATCTCAAATTTTAAACAACTAAGTGGGAAAGTCCTTGCGGAGTTCCGTACCATTTATTTTTAAGTTTCTTTGGCAACGAAAGGTGTTGTAAAATATAAACAAATAAATGGTACTGAACTCCACATGTACTTTCTCACTCTATTGTTTAAAAATGTTTATATTTAATCAAAACTCGTAATATATGTGAAAATAAATAATATACACTAGCAAACCCAAGCATAAATTGCACTATACTTATGTAAAACATTTTGCATCCCAGTTTTAAATTTTATAATATGGTTTATAAGGAATGAATGTCTTCATTTTTATATTTGGATCAATAAAAATATCGATATTAGGTCTAATAGGGTCAACACTTTGTATTCAAATTTTGACTTTAGGTTAAAAAAATTTGATGTTTTATTTAGTGTTGCGTATCTTCAGGTCATCGCATTGATATTAATTTCCTCGATTATAGATTTAGACCAATAAAAAAATTAAATATTGACTATTGATTCTAAAATATGCATATACCATTGTTGTACAAACATATCTCATAAGAGGGATCAGGAAATTATTATTATTATTAGCACCGCGTCTTACTACCCGTTCGGGTTATAAGCACTTACTCTAATGTGTAATGGTAGGGTAATTATGAGATGAAATGGAGGACCTACCGTTTAACGTGGAATCCTAACCACGGTGGAGGCTCTGCATTCCCCACATTCACAAGTTGTGATTAATACACGTCTTGCCAGAGGTGAAGGAAGGGTTTGGTAATCAGATAAATAAGTGCCGGGACCGAGAATTGAACCCCGGACCCCGGCACAGAAGTCCTACACCTTACCTCTAGACCACCAGGTCACCTATCAGGAAACATAACATAAACATTCTTAGAGATTTAATTATATTTAATAATTCCATGGTATTGAAGAATTATTGCGTTAAAGCTAAGTAGTATCTCTTTACAACTAAAGATCACAAAGTGGTATTATTATAATTTGTGAATATCTCAGAAAATGTTAGTTTTATAAAATGTTTAATCCAGATAAAAGTTTGTTTTTATTTTTAATATTAATACAATTTTGAAATGATAAGTTATTTATTATCTCAAATAGTTTCGGACATACGGAAATTTCCGCTTCTGTAAAGTACCATAAAAGTCATTTTCATAAGAGAATAAAAAGAGCCATTTTATTTGTGATCTTAATCAATGCCTAGATACAAATTTTAATCAAAGTTGTTAGAGCCAATTTAGAAAAGATCGATTTTTTCTCTTTTTGCTTTTATTTATCTACTCTTAATTTTAGGGTTAAACAAACACAATATCATATTGCATTGCAAAAACCACTTTTTAGGGTTCTGGGGTTCATGAGACGTTGACATACATCAACATTTCGGGTTAGACTTTTTTTTAAGGTCAAAAAGTTAATATATACATTTGCGAGCTTGAAAGATATTGGTTCTATAAGAATAAATTTTATTTAAATACTTTTATTATAAATAGCCCTACATATTTGCATTGATAATTAATTTCCTATCTCAAAGAGTTACGAATATATGATAAAAAAAATTACACGTATCAGACTGGAACCCTTAAGTTCATTTTGCTGAAATATTGAGTATAGCCGTTTTGTTTGGAATATTTATAGTTTTTTAGAAATGAGATTTAATCAAAATCGTTAGAACCAATTTTGAGAAAATAGATTTTTACTCCCCTTCTCTTCAGTAAACTACCTTTAATTTTAGTGTTAGGTATCCAATTCCAAAACCCCTCGGGGACACTATGAAAACTCAAGATACCAAGTTTTAGCCCGATCACTAAAATAGTTTAAGCTCTAGTCTGAGATACAGAAAGACGACATAAATTCAAAAACAATTTTTTTTAATTCGGAGGGTTCATCAAAATCTGGAGTTAGATATTTTTTTTGCTAACAATCACAATACTTTCCCTACCTGTAGATAGCGAGAATGTATATATATATATATATAGTCTATATATTAATCTCCTTCGTAACAAGTGTTTCGGGATGGAAACAAACATTCAACTAAATGCAAAGAGAAACGGTTTATTTTTTTAAGTTTTAGGAAAATCTTGTTTCATTAGCTAAGATAGATACACAAAGGTAATGTTCAATATTTTACTTTATTTGATTGTACATTTATATAGAGAGATACTCAGATATATGGATGAAATAAAAGTAAGCTAACCACCAGAATATACAAATAAATAAATCCAATAAAATCATATATATATTTGTGTTATAACACTGTAATTTCAAGACCAATACATTTTCAGGAGTCCTAAAGATTTTAACCTCAATAATATACTTTTTTTTAATTTTTTCACTTATATTGAGACCCTAAGAAGATCATTCAATGCACCCACCTTACCGGTTAAGCTGCAAACAGTAGTCGAAACAAGCAAAGACAGGTTACTTTGCTACATGCTATAAAATTTGCCGACAAGATATATGAAAGTGAGTGGCAATGCCCACTATTCAGAAATGCTAATGGTACGCGCTGATTTAACTACTGGAATTATGACACTTATTGGTATTTAACCTTTGAGGCAGGTATAGTAGCCAAACAAAAAACTCTAAAAAAAAACTAATTTTAAAAATTCATGATTGGAATTGGGAGAATGGGGTAGCCCATAAATCTTTTAAACCATTAGAATAAAGCATTTCTCGTATGGTGGAAAATATAAATACTTTCATGCACGCAGAACGACAATCATAAATAACCATAAGTAACTGACCAGTTGTAATTTCAAATTAAGGCTCAGTGAAATATTGGGTGCGGGTGAGGAGAAGCGGCAGGAAGGAGGAAAGGGAAGTTTACAAAACCTAAAATAAACAATACTTTTGGTATTGTAGTTGTGATTATATCTTCTATAGTATTTTTTTTAACAATGCATTAAGTTTATTTTCACATATCTTATGATAGCTCTTAGCCAAATATTGTTTTTTCTCTTGATTTTATTTGTTTGGTCACTCAATCTATGGGATGATTAATGTTTAACTTAAGAGATTGTCCTTAAGATGTATTGGTTGACACACTTGGTCTGGAATTTCTATGGTTCTCTTGATATCGTAAAAGAAGAAAGAAACATATCTTTAATATTCTAACTCAACATGATGTGGATATTTTCCTGTCACAATAAATTATCAAAACATTTCTTAACATCCCAGAAATATAAAATTGAGCTTGCTGATAGACTTTAGATAATCCTCAAACATAATTTGATAAGCCCATTTCCGGTTATAAAAATTACGAGGAAATGACTGAACAAATTTTGACAAACGAACGCTCATTTTAACGGTTAGGGGTCCAGGATGTCGGGAAGAATAGTATTTTTCAACGAAATCTCGATTTTCAGAGAAAATTTATTTTTTCATTCTTTGTTTAATCACCACGGCAGCCGTTATTTGTTGATTTGATGTAAATCTCTAAATAAAATATATCTCTTTGGATAAAAATTATAATAACTCAATCTTTATTTGTTGGTCCAAACACATCACAATATTCTCTTTGGATGAACATTTTCTTTGGATGCTGGTCTTAACACATCTAAGTTGAGATAACTAAATTGGTGAAACATTTATTTTTTATTAGATTTTTGTTGTTGTTAATTCGCAAATAAATAAATTATATTGAGCATAATTGGAAAATTAAAATGTTAAGTTGTTAGGTTTGTAAAAATATTGTCTACGTCATGCTTCACGCATGATAAAATAAGGTTTAAACTTGTTTTGATGTGTATTACAGTTAAAATGACTATTTTTTAAACATTATTCAATATATCAAACCGTATAAAATAGTCTCGATAATGTTTAAAAAAAATCGTCATCTTAACTATTTAAGTATGAGTTATGGTGCTAATTTTTTTTTAAATAATGGGTTTTGATGTTCATTTTATTCAAATAATGGTATTTGATGTTCAATTTCGCAAACAGTAACACAATACAAATAAGTAAGTTAAACTTTTTTATTTTCATTTAACCGCTTAATTTTGAGGATATGGTATTTAAAAGAGTAATGTTTTGTGTACCCAATCTATATTTTCACATTACTACACATACAGAAAGCTCATATAATATGTTTACATGTTGATAATTAATTTGGAGGGAATGATATCTCAAAGAACCGTAATGTTTTGTGTACCCATCTATATTTTCACATTTTCTCTTTCTATCTGATACTCTCTCTCTCATGGTCTCACACAAACACTATCTCTCACAATATCTCCCCCCCCACACACACACTCGCACTATAACAAACACTCTTTCATATAACATATCTCATTCTCTTTCTCACACACTCTCAACGTTCACATTCACTCTCTATCACACAATTTCTCTCAAATTATCTTTATTATACTCTCTTAAGCTCTCTCTCAAATTCTTTCGTTTTCTCTTTCTCAAACGCTTGCTTGCTATATCTCATAAACCCTCTCTCTCAAAATCCATCTCTCTCTTAAACTCCATCTCACTTAGACTCTATCTCTCTTAAACATCCTCTCTCTCAAACTCCTTATATTTCAAACTCTCTCAAAATCACATTCACTCTTTCTTTCTTAATCTAGCTCTATCTAGATATTAATCTTCCAATCTTAAACTAACTCTTTCTTTCTAAAATTCACTCTCATTCTCAAACTTTTTTCTCTTTCAATCTCAATTTCTCAATTTATCTATCTAACTCCCTTTTTCAAACAGTCTATCTCCTAAACTCTATCTCTAGCTCTATCTCACTCTAATTTGATAAGCCTTTTTGCGGTAGTAGAAATTGCTAGGAAATGGCTGAACATATTTTGAAAAATTACCTCTCATTTTACAGGTTATGGATCTAGGATGTTGGTAGAAATAGGAGTTTCCCAAAAAAAAACTGACTTTCTCAGAGTATTTTCAACTTTTCATTATTTGTTTACATCACCATGGAAACTCTGCTTTGTGCATGAGTGTATACATGTAAATCAAATATTTATCTCTGGTTAAAATAATAACAACTCAACTCTTACTTTAGTGGTATGGTACAACAAATAGCAAGATTACGGCAGTTATTTTTTGTATATTTATCAAACAAATCGAAGATATCAGGTTATACATATATATATATATATATATATATACAATCAACAATTCTCTCTCTTTCTATATATATATATATGGTATCAGGTTATACATATACAATCAACAATTCTCTCTCTATATATATATATAGAGAGAGAGAGAGAGAAAAGAAGGAAGGATAATAATCAGCCATTCCCTATATATATATAGCAAAAATTATAGAATCTCCGTCTTGTTACAAGCGATTACATTCCAAGAGGAAAATATTTAGTAGTTAAGTAAGGGTAATAGTGCTAAGAGTTTACACCTATACATATATATATATATATATATATATATATATATATATATATATATATATATATAGAGAGAGAGAGAGAGAGAG